>VWPU01015475.1:0-39628 GCA_013398955.1 Callaeas wilsoni | reverse complement strand
TGTGTGTGTGCATACGTATCCTCT
This sequence comes from Callaeas wilsoni, assembly GCA_013398955.1. Lineage (NCBI taxonomy): Eukaryota > Metazoa > Chordata > Aves > Passeriformes > Callaeidae > Callaeas > Callaeas wilsoni. Next base: position 39,604 of record VWPU01015475.1, on the reverse strand, counting down.
GTCACACACGCATGTCTGTGCCGCCCCGTGGTCCCGGCGATGCGTATGTTAAAAACCCAAACAAAACCCTATGGAATGTCTAGGACGCGGGGATCAGGATTTCTGCCGGGGTCCGCAAATGGGAAAACACGGAAATGACTGGGTTCATTCTTAGGCATGGCTGGAATCCCTAAGAAAACAGGGATTCAGTTCTGTTTGTGCCGTAGTGTCTGAAAACCAGACTCGCACCTGGTGCTGTTTTTCCTGCCTGTGCTGCTCCTGAAAATTTGGGATTGTGGGGTGGACGTGCTTTGCCACTGCCTGTACATTTAAATGCGCTCAGCCTATTTGATAAATAACCGCTCCCAAGCTTTGGTGATATTAAATCCAGCTAAATAAGATTCCCCATGGAATATCAAGGCTCTAATTGAATCTCAGGGGTTCTGGGCCCGTTCACAAACAGCCTTTGAGTTGTTTTTGTTCCTGACGTCAGCCCAAGGCTTGATTGAATTATGGCCTCGGATTGCGGGAGCACCTGCCAGGGCCGCTGCGCTGAAGGGTCCAGCAGCATTTTCAGGACAAACCTCGCTGGGAAGTTTGTGGCTGGAATATAAACTTCCAGCCTGGAAGCAAAGATGGCAAACACAAATAAATTCCCTCCACTCTCCTCTTTCCTTGATGATGCTCCGATGCTGCTCCTTGGGTGCGTCCCTGTTTGAGGCGGCCACAGGATCTGCCAGAGGAGAGGCTGAAATATCGGGATCTAATGAAATTACACAAAACAGACTTGTTTCCTTGGGATTTCAGGAACAAAGACGGGCAGGGAAGAGGCTGTAATTCCAGTGGCACGAGGCCGTTTGGGTGGACTTTGGGAATACCTGTGAGCACAGTCTGTCTCTGCCGAGGCTTCCATGGGGCACGGCCTAGTTTTCCTCATTTTTTTAAGGAAGCGGTGACAGCAGGTATTTTGGGAGAGGAGCAGGGATGAGGCTACTGCCTTCCTGGTAAGGCAGATCCAGCATCAGAGCTGGAAGAAAGTGCCCTGAGAGCTCGGGCAAGTTTTACCTGGGACTACAGCAGCACGTCCTGGATTCATCCCCGGGAGCATCCGAGCTCTTTGCCCTCCTGCTTTTCCAGGATTAGCTGTTTTCCTTGGATTGTGCATAAGACGATGTGCTAGGGCCTGAGAGAGCCCAGATGATTCCCTGTTCAGTGGGGTGGGAGCTGTCAGCAAGCGTCGCTTCACTTGGGTTTTCTGTCCCTAATCGCTTTGTTGATTTTATACTCTTTGGAAACGTACACTTACTTAGGAAATCCTGGGTCTTGTTGGATAAACAGAGGAAAATTCCCATTCCTAAAATTAGCTCTTTTGTAAACATCACAAATTAGAGCATTAATTTATGAACCAGCACATTAACGAATGGACATCGGGCTTTTCCCTCTCCTGATGTCCTCCTTTATATCCCATCGATTTTTTTTTGTTTTATTGATACGCCATGCATGTTTTCCTTGTTTATATTCCATATATTTTTTCCCATTTTTATTCCACAGATTTATTTTTTCATCCTGTAATCTCTGCCTTTTAGAAGCGATGTTAATTAGCGGCAGCGCGGTGCTGAGCGCTCGCTCCGTGCTCGAGCTGTGATTAAGAGCTGTGGTCAGTGTGGAACAGTGATGCTTCCCATGTCTGGAGTGCACGGCAAATCCTGGGAATGTGTTGCTGTCCAATCAGGAAGTTAACCTGGAGAGATACCCGGGATCAGAACAGAAAGCCGGAGCTTGGCGTTTATCTGCTCGCCGCTCCTTGCGCAGGTGCTGCTCCCCTGGCCGTGGCAGGAAAAAAATTACTGGGATTCGATTGTCCTTCTCCTTTTAGCCACAAACCCAATTTAGCTGAAGCGCAGGAATACTGTCAAATTGGAAATAAATTTATGGATAATGTATATAAAGTGACTTGTTTAGGACAGGAAAAGCCATTCATTGTCTGAGCACTGCGGGGCAGGATTCGGGCTTTTTGGGGCAAAATTGGGTCTTTTGGGGACAAAAGTGAGGTTTTTTGCAGCACGAAGCCAGAGTTGAAAGCTCCACCACTTGTTTGTGAGTGGGATATGGGGCAACGGTGAAGCACATTCCAAAAACCAGGATTCTCCTATGTCCAGCCCCCGGGCTTGCCTGGATGTGGCTTAGGCAGCAGCTCCAGCCCCTTTAATGCCAGCCTTGTCTTGCCTTGTCTGAGGTGCGTTAAAAGTTCTCTATTTAACATTTAGGAGGGAAGGAAGGAAGTGAAACCCCTGTAAGCCAAAACTGAGCAGATAAAGTCATTTTTATTTGCATTTTTCCGCTCCTGGAATCCCCCTCCCTGCAAGTGCTTGTAGCCATCAAACCACAATATCTGACTAGAAGGGGAGGATGAGTTCTACTAAATATTATATTGAAACTTTAAATAGAGATAAAACTGTTTTCTAACATCTTTTGAAGTGTAAAATAAATCCTGCGGCTCTCGGGCACAATTGTGATGTTGATAAACAGGGCAGGCCCTAATGGCGAGTTGTTCTTTCCTTAATCCAAAAGAGCAGGGGCTTAAATAGAAAGTGCAGGATTATAAAAGAAGCAGCTTTATTCCTTTTTATTTTTTAGAAGAGAAAGTTATTTCCTCTTATTCAGCTCAGTGCTGGAAAAATCAACTTGAGGTGGTGTCCAGAGGGGTGGGATGGAGCCCTCACAGGGAACAGGGAATCGTGAAGGGTCACGAGTGCTGTGTGCTCACTGGAGCCACTTTGGAATTTTGGTGATAATGTTTACAAAGATGTTTTGCTGCTTTAAGCCCCTTCCCTTGCCCGTTGCTGTCGGAAGGACCTGGTTCGGGGGGGAATTGTGAGCAAACCGGGATAATCTGTCAAGCAGACTCCCATTCGCCTGTGCTGTTGCTCAGAATTCAATTGAAAAAGGGCAAAAAAAAGCTGAATAAGGCCAGAAGTGAATTCAAAGCCGAGAGCTGACACTGAAGGCAGGGACTGGAGGCAGAGCATTGTTCCTGCTCCTGGCCGCCGTGCCGAGAGCCAGGGAAGGGAAGGAAGGGAAGGAAGGGAAGGGAGGCCGGGCTGCTGGCTCGTGTCACAGATGGCACCCATCTCCCTACTGCGACTTGGATCAAACACTGGCATCTTAATCGAGCGGAAGCATCGAGGTGCCTCCCCGGAGATAAGGCAGCTTTATCTCCCTCTAAGATAAGGGTTGGAGGTGCCTCTTTCAAGGGATCCGTCTGCGTGCCGCTTGTAAAGCCGGCTCGGGGTCTGTGGCCCTGCTTTGAGGTGGCAGGAGTTAAACGGGATGGATCCCATCCCAGCCGGCCCCCGGGGCTGCCGAAATCCTGATTTTTTGGAAGTTGGTGTTTGTTTTCAGACCCCCAAACACTTCTGCTGTCTCCAAAGAACGAGGAGCCCACCTGATACAGCCTGGCAGCCCCACCCTGTGGCGTTTTCTGTTCTTATTTATGGATTTATTACGTTTATCCCATTTGTTAAAGACTGCCACTGTGCTTGGTGTTGTGCTTTTCCGAGGGTTAATTGGTTCCAGTTGCAGAGCTAATTGATTTCACTTGGCTCCCAAGGAGGAGATGTGAAATGGAGGCTCTTCCGAGGGTGACACTTCCCGGGAGAGGCAAACACCTCCTCTCCCCTTCCTGCGAGGTACAATTCTCCTTTGGACCTAAAGACAGGCAATGTTTGCCGCCTCACCGTTTCATCTCATCCTAGAAAATTTTTTCCAAGTGGCAGGGAGTCTGTGCACTCCTCAACATCCCCAGCATTAGCAGCTTTGGATTTGCTTCCAAGGCGGTGACTAATAGCAACAGATTCCAACTCGTTATTCCGACGCTTTTGACTCAGTCCCAGTTTTGCCTTCCATCCACGAGCTATTTTGCTCTCCCAAAATCATTGTGGCAACTTCTTTTTCCAGCTTGAAAAGGGTTTGGATCTTTAGAATTTCCTGAGAGGAATTTTAGGAAAAATACCTTATTTAGTAATGGTTCCATATGGAATCATCAAAAATTTGGGCAGCTCGCTGCCTAATGCTGGATTTGGTAATTTTTTTGGTGTCCGTCTCACTTGGAATTCCGACAAACAGCTACTTCTCTTTGTCATTAGAGGCAGCTAATCCCAGAATAAATATGGGAAAGGTAGCATGGAAAATGCTGTCCGGGCACTGCAGCTTGGGAACCTTGACTTTCTTTTCCTAGAGCCCTGGAATGGTTTGGGTGGGGAGGGACTTTAACATTCGTCTCGTTCCACCCCTCTGCCATGGGCAGGGAGCCTTGTCCCACCCCAGGTTGTTTTCTGGGAATAAGATGTGCTCCGGTTCCATAGGTACTTGTGAAGGCACTTCCTCGTATCCTTCCCTTTTATCCATCAATGGAAAATTAAAGCTCCCATTTCCTGGTTGCTTGGTTGGCTGAAGCCTCCTTCAAGCACACATCCCATGATTTGGCTTATTCAGCTCCTCCTCGTGCTCGTGGTTGTGTTCCATTCACCTCCAGCGTGGATTCGGGGCGAGGGGAAGGATGAATATGGATGAATGGAGGAGTACAAGTGCTGGGAGTGATTTCAGCGCTTCTCCTGTTCCGTTTGTCAGGCTCCCATGGAGAACTGGCGAGCTCGGGCCCGTGGTTCGAATCACCCAGCGCGCTCCGTGCGCTCTTCCCTGGACGTGGAAAGCAATGGGAATTTTCCTGCTGGCTTCCTTAGGAGGAGTTTTTTCATGGAAAGAGTGGTCAGGCACTGGAAGTGCCCAGGGAGAGTTTGGAGTCCCCATCCCTGGAGGTGTCCAGAGAATGCCTGGGTGTGGCACTCAGTGCTCTGGGCTGGATTGGTCCCAGGTTGGACTGCGTGATCCTGGGGGGCTTTTCCAACCTCCATGGATCCTCCCCATCCCTGGAGGTGTCCAGGGAATGCCTGGGTGTGGCACTCAGTGCTCTGCGCTGGATTGGTCCCGGGTTGGACTCCATGATCCTGAGGGGCTTTTCCAGCCTCAGTGATCCTGGGAATAGGTGGGCTTGGAAAAGGCGGGCTCTGCTTATTTATTTATTTATTTAAGCTTGCCCAGAAGAACCACTTCTACTCCTATTCCCCTTAGGATTTTGCTGGTATCCGATAGCTGTGAGGGTTGAAAAGTTGTTTTCTTCTGGCATTTTAAAACAATTTAAAAATTGTTTTCTCCATCAATTTGTAAGGATGTGGAAAACATTTTTCCCTTTTAAAAAAATTCCCTGCCATCCTCCTTACTAGTGCACTCTCTGCATTTCCTTGGCCTACTGTTAAATACAAACATCTTTAAAAAAACAGGGATATATTCCCACACACCACATTATCCTGATCCGGCGTAAGCATCTGTGGTTGTAAGTGCACTTCATTTCACCTAATTAAGTTATTTAGTCATTTACACATTAGCGATGTACTACAGATTCCACTCTGACAGGAGCGGCGTGTAATTACACCCCGGTTCTCCCTGCTCCAGTGGGGCCGGGATGGGCCGGATCACTCCGGCCCCAAAGCCGTGGGGGAAAAAATGAGGGGTTGTTGAGGCCCAATTTAGGGAGCGGCTCCAGGGGTGCAAGCAGCACTTGGCCCCCAGTTCTCTTCACCCCATATGGGGAGGGGAGAGTCCTCTCAGGAGCTTTTCTGAGGTGGACCAAAGGCCGGTCTCCATTCCCTAATTGCTGGCGTTGCTTTCCAAGGTTAGATTTCCTGAAATGAATAGGGTTTGTGAAGGCACAACTATATTTCTTTGGGTTTTGCCTCTGGATTTTGGTGGTTTCCTGATGGAAGCTGATCTTCTGATGGTTTGGTGTCCATCAGAGCTCTCCCTCAGTGATGCTGGATTCCTCCCTGGGAGGGTGGGCAGGCCCTGGCACAGGCTGCCCAGAGCAGCTGTGGCTGCCCCTGGATCGCTGGCAGTTCCCAAGGCCAGGCTGGACGGGGCTTGGAGCAGCCTGGGACAGTGGGAGGTGTCCCTGCCCATGGCAGGGGTGGCACTGGATGGGCTTTAAGGTCCTTCCGATCCAAACCCGCTCCATGATTCCATGACTCCGACCAAAGATGAGTTCCATGGGCTTTGCCCGAGGAAGGATCTCATGCATTCCTGACACGCTGAATTCCACGCGTGTACAGCGCTAGGAATTGGCTGTGACTTCCCGAAATTCCGTGGATCCGTGCCAGGCTCGCACTCGTGCAGCTCCAGCTCCTCTTCGCTGTTGTCGCGGCACCGAAGGCGCCCGATGTGCAAAGTCAGCGCTATTTAAAGCGCTCGGTTCGCAGAGGAAACACCTCTAACCTTCCAATGTGGGAATGAGATGGCAACCTACTTCTGGAGCATGCCCAGGTTTTTCCATGAGCGTGGCGTTGCTTCCATCGGGGAAGTTCTCCGGGGACTGAAATAGTGCCGACGTCGGATGTTGTCACTTTGCTTAAAAGAGACGCCAGCGATGACATCTTAGAGCCTCACGCACGCTTACAGTAGGAGGCATGGGTTCAAGGTGTTCCCCGCTTTTATTCCTGACCTTTTGGAAATTAAGTGGCAAGATCCTTGGAATGAGGAGGGAAATTTCCTCCTTAAACTGGAATTCCTAGATCCCTGTTAAATTATCAACTCACACTTTCCTTGGGATACAGTTCCAGGGCTGGGGAGCTCTGAGAGAGCTGGAGAGGAACTTTGGACAGGGGTCTGGAGTACCAGGGCAAGAGGGGATGGCTTCCCAGTGCCAGAGGGCAGGGATAGATGGGATACTGGGAAGGAATTCCTGGCTGTGAGGGTGGGCAGGCCCTGGCACAGGGTGCCCAGAGCAGCTGGGGCTGCCCCTGGATCCCTGGCAGTGTCCAAGGCCAGGCTGGATGGGGCTGGGAGCAGCCTGGGACAGTGGGAGGTGTCCCTGGATTGGATCAAAAATAACTGTGGATGGATATCGAAATAATGGGAGCAATAAAAGGATCGATCAGGTGCTTATTTGGGATTTTGCTCTGTTTTTAACTCCTATTAATGTTTATTTGGACTTTGACCATGAGGACCAACTTTTCCCAGTTTCCTGTCACACAAGTCGCTATCCAAAGGGAAATATCCCCGATGGAAAACCAGAGAGCCTAAGTAGATCTCTTTGGTCTCACAGGCAGCCCATTAATTTGCTCAAATTAAATATTATCTTTAAATATTGCAAGGTTAAATGTCCACTGATAATGGATTTAGACGGCCATTAAGGCCTAATTGCTCCCTAATGGAGTTGGCCAAAGACATTTATTTGATAGAACTTCTTGAAAAGGGACTAAAAGCACCAGGAGGGTTTTTTTCCACTGGTCTTTTTTCATATCCATGTAGGAGATTAAATTCCATTTTCATTTAACGCTGTGGGACCTGGTCTGGAGAATCACAGAATCCCAGAATCGCTGAGGTTGGGAAAGACCTCCAAGGTCATTGAGTCTGACCAACTCAACCGGGAGGAGATTCCAGAGTGGCTGGAGCAAACTGGGAGGATCCTCCCAACTGGTTCAGACCTTCTTCCTCTGCACAGCTCCTGGGCAGGAGGGTGGAACCGGGTGAGGGCTGGGAATCTGCTCTCGGGAAGAAGCCTCAGCACAAGAGGAGATGGCCCCAGGAGGAAACTGTGCCGGGCTGGACATCGGGAGGAGTTTCTCCATGGAAAGGGTGGTCAGCTATGGGAAGGGGCTGCCCAGGGAGGAGGTGGAGGTGTCCAAGGAGTGACTGGAGTCTGGTGTGGTTGATACGGTGGGAATTGGACAGCTTGGACTCCATGACCCTGATGCTCTTTTCCGACTGGAATGACTCTGAATTATCCTAGGCTGCAGATCCCATTCCATGGAAGTTTCCTGCTCAGTTTTCAGCAGTCTTGCAGGACTTTTTTATGGCAGGAAGAAGATAAATATCCATATTTTCTTGGATAGTGGCTCATGTTTCAAGCCTGGAAGGGCCTTAATCATGAGGAGATGTTATCCTGTAAATGGGATGTTGTTCTTCTCCAGCAATGTTTAATGCGATCCTATCAAGGAAAAGACTTCCTTAAAAGAAAGGAAAATGCTGCTCTCCCTGTCACAGTTTTATATCAGCAATTAAAACATCTCGGGGACACGGTCCTGCTTGGCTTTAGCCTGTTCCATGCATTTCGTGTCACGGCAATAATGAATCAGACGGAATCTGCTTCCTGTTCCCTGTTCTGAATCTTCTGAGAGAAAACAAGAACCAGAGTGATTCACAGGGAAACATTTGGAGCAGGTTTTGGGATTTGGAATTAATTTAGAAGATGGGTTGCAGAGAGATCTGAAATCCTTTATCTTCTTGGTTTTCCCTAAAAACACAGCGGTGAGGGATGTGACGAGGACAGATGTGACAGGTCACTCCAAGGAGCCCTGGTGACCCACTGAACAGCATTCCTGACACTTTAATTCCAAACCTTTGGGTGGATTTTGACTCAGTTTGTAGAATCTGATTTTTTTTAAGGATAAAATCCTGGGTTTGGCAGGTTTTGTCCCTCAGGGATTATTAGTGAGACAAGACTGTGCTGTAGGAGCGGGGCCTCCTTATTCCGTTCTTCCCTGCACAAAACGCCAGGATAATAACTATGTTTCCCTGGAAAAGTTCCTCGTGCAGGAGGAGTTCTTAGTTCGGATAACAGGGAAAACGCCGCCGGTGTGTCTGGGATAACACAGATCCATGTGGAGCCACCAAACCTGTCTGGCCACACTGAGATGCCCTTGGCTTCCCCTCGGGCTCCTTCCAGGAAGATGCCGGAGATTTCCTTTTCTATGGAAAGCTCTTTTGTTGATTCGGAATGCACGAAACACATTTGGAAAATTAATTATCTATTAATTAATCCTTCCCTATTCTTGCCATATTTGATGGCTTTACCGTATCCATGGAATGCTATTTTTGCAGTTCGTGCTTGGCCTGATGAGGCAAGGAAGGAAAACAAACTGGGATGGTTGTGAAATGGGAAAAAAATCCAACAAAACCCCCCAAAACCTGCAAAACCAATAGACCTCTAAACAGGGATTTTTTTTTCCAAGCAGTCATTCCAGCAGGAAATCAAGGAATGGGTTTATTTTTGAGTCCTTTTACCTCAGGGGTCAGGGCGGCCCTTTCCCTGGAGCGCTCCTTCCTCAGCTGTTGCCCGCCTTTGGCCTGATGATCCCGGTGGATCTGGGGAGATTCCCAGTGTGCAGGAGGGAAAAGGAAACCTGTGCTTGCGGTATCTGGCCTGGCTTTCCCTGCCACCGCCTGCTCCGAGCGCCGCTCCACTCGCACAGAGAAGTGGGACAAGGAGCGAAGAGGAAATCCTTGTTTTTCACAAAAAGTGCTGAAAACCGTCGCTTTGTCTCTGTGCCATTTGCTTCCAAAGTTTGGGAGTCGAAAAATTGAAAGCAGAAAGCAAAATCTTCTTGTTTTTCCATCTTTGCCCAAGACGAGTCATCTCGTCTGCTTCCCTTTTTTAGCTGTTTCCCGGGAATCCGTGGTGGTTCTTTTTTACCATCGATTGAGGCAAAGATTCCTGAGAAAACAAGTTGGATTCCAGTAAAACGGAGCCTTTGATTTATTTATTTGGAAAATCAGCGCCGGGGTGGGCTGGTTCTGAACTCCAACCTCCTTGTGAGGGAGCAGAGGCGAAACAAAGAGGAGGATCCTTCCCCAGGAGCTTAAAACGGGAATCTAAAGCAAGGGAGAACAGATGGACGGACAGATTGGGGAGCCCGGGAAAACAAAGAGCCGGTATTGTTGGGCTGCAATGGCTGCGCTCGGCTCATCCCGGCAGCTCGGCCCAACCGGGGCTGCCACTAATGGACGGCTGGGGCAGCCGGCTCTGCAACACCGGGGTGCAGGCAGGGAGTGCGGGCACGAGCGCTCCCGGCCGGATTTGGGGCTGGGAGAGGCCGGAGAGACAGCGGGGCTCTGGGGCAGAGATGGCAGTGGAGGAAATGAGGAGAGTGTGGATGGGATCGCTGGGAACCCAAGCCATTCCGTGGTTCTGGGATTTCAGTGGGAAGGCTGTGAAAAAGAACGGGAAATGCCGCTCCGGGGTGTTTTCATTTTATGCCCAGCTCCTATAAACCCGGTTTTTCTCAGGAAAAAGGGAGGCTGCTGTCAGTGTGGGTTTTATCCATCAGGAATTTCGAGGGCATTCTGGATACTCCCCTGGACAAGCTGAGAGTCCTGGAGTGCATTAGGTGTGCTGTGCTTGCCTGTCTCCTGCCAGTCCCCATCCCCACTGGAATACCCGATGGCTCTCATCGGCCAGCGCTGCCGCTTCCTGTGGATTCCTGCAGGTGTTCCTCTGGCTCCTCTGGGGAGGGACAAGGAGTAAAATGAGCTGGAATGGGAGGGCTGCCTTTGAGGCGCGGGGCTTCTGCGGCTGCCCGTGCTGCTGCTGGAACGTCGAACAGCCCGGGATTCACGGCACTCGCCCGGTAAACCGTGGATAAAACCACTCCAAATGCTCCAGCGCTTTTCCTTTCCACGCCATTTCCTGCTCGGGTGCTGGAGAAAAGGATTTCTTTCCTGGGAAGCAAACCAGAAATGCTGTGGTCACTGCGAGCACCAGCTGTGCTGGTGGGATTGGAGCAAACTGAACGCAGCAGGGAAGGCTTTATGCCTTGGGACCCCGTGGAACAGGCCTGGCCTCCCAGGGAAGCGGGAATGTGCTCCCAACATCCCGGATGGCCGGAGGAAGCCACAAGGTGTGGAGCTCTTGAGTGCCCTAACGGATACTTATTAATATTTCTTCCTTTGGGTAGTGCCCTGTTTGTGTCAGGAGTCATGGAATGGTTCGGGATGGGAGTGACCTTAAGGATCATCCCATTCCAGCCCCTGCCAAGAACAGGGACACCTTCCGGGTTGCTCCAAGCCCCATCCAACCCCGCCTTGGACACCTGCAGGGCAGGACACTGCGATTCCTTTTCCTTGACTTTTTCCCTCCTCCTTCCCCACTTTGATTGATGGAAACGCTCCCTGGGAGTTGTTTTTTGCCATCCTTTTAAAAAGCCCTGGAAGCATGAAATGTTAGAATAGTGTTAAGTCTATTTTTGACAGGAAGGCTGGAAATGTAAACCCGGGGCCGATCCGCTGGAGGGAATGATCAAGGCAGGATTATTAAATCCCGGGAAATTGCTAATTTATTAATTTTCTCACCTAATTTTGATTTCTGGTGCCACCCGGCCCCAAAGGCAAGCAAATAGCTGAGAGCTGATTTGCATCTCACAGGAACTGGAGACTTTGCATTTAGAACTTGCCAACAAAATCAAATCCATCCCTCCTGTTCCCTGCTTTCCTTTGGAATTGAAAAGGGAGTTCTAAAGAGTTCAGCTTCCAGACATACTTTGGGAAGAGCATGAGCCAGGATCTCACCAGGTTTTATCCGAAGGGAACTGATTGTGTAGAATGAGGTGGATTTTGTCAGCTCTGGGGATGGGTCCTGTCCACCTGATGCCTTTGGAATTGCTCCCAGGCACAAGCACTGGGAAGCAGGAGTGTGCAACATCTGCTCCCGGGCACTCTGGAGCCAGGCTGGAAATGCTGGGGGTGCTCACCTGGAGAAGGGAAGGATCTCGAGGGACCTTGGAGCCACCTCCCAGGGCCTAAAGGGGCTCCAGGAGAGCCGGAAGGGGACTTGGGACAAGGCACGGAGGGACAGGACACAGGGAATGGCTTCCCAGTGCTGGAGGGCAGGGCTGGATGGGGTACTGGGGAGAAATCCCTGGCTGGGAGGGTGGGAGGCCCTGGCACGGGGTGCCCCTGGATCCCTGGAATGTAGAGGTGACATTCCCTCAGTCCTTCCTGTGGATGCCTCCGGCCGTGCTGGCAAGAGCCGCAGGATGAGGTCGGGCGAGGTGACATCGCTGTCCCCGTGCTGCTGGGTCAGGGAGGTCAGGCTGAATTCCCTGTTCCCAGGACTCGCTCCGGAGCTTCCTGGTGGCAGGGAGGATCCACAGTCCTTGGCACAGCCAGGCTTGTCTTGTAGCGAGCTCCTTTTCCATTCCAATCCTGCTTCTACTCCTGCGGGAATGGCAGACTTGTTGGAGATGTTCCAGACTTAAACAGATGTGAATAAGAGCCTGGAATAGGAATGTGGTTTTGGTTTTTCCCTCTTTTTTCTTTTTGGGAACACCCACCTAAGTGCACCTTGCTCTCTGCGCAAGAGCGGATTTAATCAAGGCTTTCATTCGGGGCTGGCTCCGTCCCGCTCCGGTTCTGGGCAAGGCCCTGTTCGTGGTGCGGGATCCAGCCCTAAGAGCTGCGTTTCCGCAGGCACTGCGGCCTGGGTCTGCACACAGGGATCTCACGGGGTTTGAGAAGCACAGAGCTCAGTTGTGGTGGATGTGCTGGATGGTGTCTGGAGCACCCTGGGACGGTGGGAGGTGCCCCTGCCCACAGCAGGGGTGGCACGGGATGGGCTTTAGGGTCCCTGCCAACCCAAACCATCCCAGGGTTCTGCGATCATTGCGAATCAGGTATCCAGGCACCTGTGGAAATCCTGCTAAACGCTGACCTGCCCCTTTAAATCCCTCTTAGAGGTTTGGCTTTAAAACTGAAATCCAGGGAAAAAACAACAAATGAAATCAGTGGCAAAAGTGACCGAAAGCAGGCGAGGGGAGCCGAAAACTCGGCTCGCTCGGATTTGATTCATCTCTGAAACAAGCTGGAGACTTGTGAATTTTCCCAAAGTGCCATGGCAACATCCAGCTCTGTTTTGCAGCTTAGGAAATGTATTTTTGGAACTCCTGACTCACCCCCTTGAATATTTCTGCTGGACTAGGAGAATGTGTTTCCTTTTGCTTTCGTGCCACGATTCAGCAGGAAAAGAGGAGCAGTTCCCTGCTGGTTTGCATCATGTGCTGACTGGGAGTGCTGGGAGTGCTGGGATGGGCTCCCTGCGGGGATGGAGCTCCAGGCTGTGGTCTCCAAGTCCAGTGTGGGCTGGAGAGTGGATAGCCAAGGCTGGAGGTGAGGGATGTCCAAGGGTGCAATAAATACCAGTCCCTTGTGTTTGAGAGAGAACGAGGTACCAAGTGCTCCGGGGCTCTTAGACAATCACAGAGTGGTTTGGGTCGGAAGGGATTTTAGGGCTCATCTCATCCCAGCCCTGCCGTGGGCCAGGGACACCTTCCACCAGCCCAGGTTGTTCCAAGCCCCACGCAGGGTGAGCACGGAGGGGCCCCAGGGGCTGGAGCCCCTCTGCTCGGGGGGAGCCGGGGGGTCCGGACCAGAGAAACAGCCAAGGGAACCGGGGGAACGCAGGGAGTGCAACAGCGCTGAAAACTGCCACTGAGAACTGGCCCGATCCATAGGTTTTGCCTGCTATGTATAAATCCTGACCAGAATTCAAATTCCTTTTCTCCCCAGTGCTCCTGGTAAATGCAGTCAGGAGTATCTCAGTAGTAAACACTGAGTACTTCATCTGCCTTTTTTCCTTGCTTATTTTCCCTGCAAAGTCTTCCCTCTTTGTCGAAATTAAAGGAAGAAAACATCTTAGGGAAGGCTGAATTTTGATTCAGAAGGAGACACTGAGCACAGCCAACAGCATTTTATAGCTCCTTCCACTTTAATTTGGGAAGCAGCCTATTTAAATATGCTAATGGTATGCACAGCCATTGGAACAGAATCCAGGCTATAAACTTCCCACTGAGAGCAGGAAAGCTGCGGCTGCCTCCCGACGTGTTTGCCAACTCCTTTATTAGGAGTTTGCTATCAAATCCTCCTGGACAAAGGTCACAGGAAAAGGAGCTGAAGGTATCAAGCGGGGTTATTTCCAACATTCCAGATTGTTTGCTGGATTTGTAGTCAGATTCCCTGGCTGTGTGCAGTCGTGGAGTCGTTTGGGTTGGAATTTAAGGACCATCCAGCTCCATGGACAAGGACACCTTCCACTGTCCCAGGTTGCTCCAAGCCTGACCTTGGGCACTGCCAGGGCTGGGGCACCACGACAAGTGAGCCTGGCCTGGACTGAGCTTAAAACCGCGCTCAGCCCTTCATTGCCAGCCCAGATTTTCGGTCGTTGCCGTGCCCAAGTCCCGCTCCAGCGAGCGGCATCCTCTCCCTACCGAGGAGAGCCCTGTGATGCGGTTCCTCCGGTAATTCCGGATTAGAGGAGTCATTATCGCAAACAGGGGTTTAATGCCGGATCAGACGGAGGCTGGGAAGAGTTTGCCTTTCTCCAAGGGGGAGGCTCCCTAATTAATGAACTCCAAGGAAACCTATGGAACGCCAAGAAGGCCAAAAGGATCAATATTTGCACTCTGATCAATTTGCTCAAAAATTGTCTTTACTTTCCCAGCACTTTATAGACAAATCTGTCATGAGCTGCCAAAGTGAGGAGTGTGCCCAGATTTGGCACCCAATTATTTTCCAGGGGTAATTAACAGGGAATTGGAGCTCCCTGGAAGCTGCGGTGGATCCCTGCACCACTGTACTCTGGATCTGATGTCATTTCATCTCTGTGGAAGTGGGAAGGAGTCTGTTTATTTCCATCCACGTGTCGCAAACCCTGAACGGGATCCTTGGAGTAAATCCTGTCTCAAGATCCCAACTGGTCAAATTCCCAATCCACTACTGGAGCCCTCAATTTTCCCGTGGCCCAAACAATGTGGATTTCCCTGGACTTGTTTTCAAGGGCGGCCAAAAGTATTTTGGTTGGGTTTGTTTTTTGTTTGTGGGGCTTTTTTTGGGTGGAATTTCTGGGAACTGGAGTTGTCACCACCATGGGCATACAGGGAGGGAAGTGTGGGAAGGACCTTTGGGAATGGCAGTGTGCCTGTAGGGGAGATTGCCTGGAGAAGCTGTGGCTGCCCCATCCCTGGAAGTGCTCCAGGCCAGGCTGGATGGGCTTGGAGGGATCTGGGACGGTGGAAGGTGGGACGCCTTCCCCACGGCACAGGGGTAGAGTGAGATGGGTTTTAAGGCCCCTTCCACCCAGACCATTCCATGATTCCAGGCATTCCCATAGCCCCCAGTGTATCCCACACTCCTGGCCAGCTCAGGTTTCTGGGAAGGAGGATGCTTTGCTCTCCGGAGTAACTCCTGAGGCTGCCAGAGGTTTTCACACGCACAGCTCTGGATTGACTTCCGTGAAAAATCACAGCAGGGCACCTGGCTAAGCCTCCTTGCACGAGCCTAAACTGCAGTTTGCTTTCCTGATGGTGAAATGAGGGAACAGGAAATCCCTCGGGAACAGTGCAGATGCCAGCCTGGCTCCCGAGGAAGAGTCAGGGATGCAAAAAGAGACTTTTTATTTAATCCTGGAGAGAAAGTTGGGACACACTTTGGAAGCAGAGCAATTAGGAATGGTTGGAGAAGAGACAGTGATTATTGGACTTTGTGACAGGAAGTCATTGAGAATTTCCTGAAAGGAGTCAAAGCCGAGTGGATCTGCGTTGTGCTCGGAGATTTGGGACTGCTGAGATATTTATAGGAAAAATCCAAGAGGTTGTGTGTGGTTTCCATTATCCAGATTTCCTATAAAAAATAGATACACAGCGAACTCGAGACTGCCTTTGCTGCTCTCTGCAGCAAAACTCAGTCACCCCGGATTGGGCTGGGCTTAAATTTGGGCTGGTTTGTTGATTTACTTTGCCCGGTTCCTGGTTTTTCTAGAACATGAAATAGGGAAGAGGCACAGAAATTGTGAATTGATGGAATTAAGAAGAAGAGTCTGAAGAGGCACTGCCCGGTTTGGGGCAGAGCGTTCGGCCCCAGCTGGGGTTTGGGGGTGGGAGCTGGCTGGGCTCTGGCATCCCGGAGTCTCAGCCAGCTCCAGCGTCTCCCTCTGTTCCAGAGGAGAGATTGAGATGCCTGCGTGATTTAGGGGCTTAAATGCTCTGTTGACACGGGGAATGGGAGCCTGGAATGCCTCAGGTCGGATCCCAGCGCGGACAGGGATTTATGATGCGGTTGTAGATGAGCCATGTAGCATGAAGACGTTGACATTTCTGTGGATGCCTAATTCCATGAGGAAATGCTGAAATACGGAGTTTGGGGAGCGATTGAGCAAGCGGGTCCACATTGTTTTGATTCCCTTCTCTTGGGAAAATTTGGGCTGATTCTGATTCTGTTTACACAGGAATTAATCAAGAGCGGCTTCACAAAGATTATTCCTGAACATTCGGGATGGGGCTTGGAGCGAGGACGTCATAATTCCCTGAAACCGAGCTGACCCTATCGATTTAATTTTCCAGTAAATTTTGAGGATTTTTATCCAAATCCCTCAAGTTTTGTCCCAGTATGTTTTAACAATTAATCTAAAACATATTAATTCTTGTTAATGCTCCTCTCCACACAATGGCTTTTGTTTTGGCTCCCAGTTGTGCTGTGTGTGAACTTCCTTCCAAGCTCCTATTCCCAGCTTGGATCCAGCCGGAGCTGTGAAACCTCCCGTCGCCTTTGGGGACTTGGAGTTTGTTTTCCCATCCCAGAGGAATTTCTCCGGCACTCCATCTCCCGAGCTCCTGAAGCTGCTGAGGGGAGGAGCCAGCTCATTTCTGAGCACCCCGAAGGGGCGGCAGTCGGTCCGCGCTCGTTCCCCTTTCGGCTGGAGCGTGGATGGATGCGAGTAACTATGGCAGGAAATTCCAGGCCGGGCTGGACGGGGCTTGGAGCACCCCGGACAGTGTCCGTGGCAGGGTGGAACGGGCTGGGTTTGAGGTCCTTCAGCCCAAACCGTTCCAGGATTCTGTGAGATCCCAAACCCACCTCAGAGCTCAGCTGTGCTTCCCAGCCGACCCCAGCGCGCACAAAGGCCGGGCCAGGGGTGTTCTGCGGGATTGATCCATGCACACGGAACAGGATACTGCGGGTGCGGAAGGAAGTTCCCAAAGCCTGGGAAATGAGGCATGTCCTGCTGTTATTGTGCTCGGAGCCCTGCTCCCGGGGGACACGAGGAGCCCGGCCTGGGGCCTGGGGCTTGGGATTGGGATTGTGCCAGCCGGGTTTGTAAACTGCTCGCATTCCACCTGCAGCACCAAGAGGAGAACGTGGCAGAACCAGGGAATTCTGCTTTACGCAGTTTGGATGGGACTGTGGAATGGTTTGGGATGGGGGATCTTAAAGCTCAGCTTAAAGCTGAGCCGTGGGCAGAGGGACCTCCCGCTATCCCAGGTTGCTCCAGATCCCGTCCAGCCTGGCCACGGACACTGCCAAGGATCTGGAGTTCAAACACCCTGCCATGGGATGTATCCAGCACCTGGGATAACAGTGTCTCCTCCTTCCAGGAGAGCGTGAGGGGAAGGGAACAGCCACAAGCTGTTAACCACGCCGGGGGGGTCCCCGGCTTACAGAAACTGAGATTAAGATAACCACACCAGGGGGGTCCCCGGCTTACAGAAACTGAGATTAAGATCGCCTCAGATACATCCCACAGCCAGGAGTCACTGATTCTGGGAACAGTGAGTCAGCTCTTCCCATTCCCCGTGCTGGTTTGCGCTTTCTTGCCGTGCTTTTTTATTCCAGTAGCTGAAGGGATTCCAGGATTAAACAGTCCTTCATGGCAGTGAAGTAAAGTCGACTTTAAAGATCTGTATCCTAAATAAAAGGCTTCCCGTTGGCACGTTGATGGATCTCTCCAGCAGGTTTTAAAGCCACTGGATTAGCACTGGTGCTAAAGAATAGCCTGGGAAAAAAAAAGGGAAGGTTAAAGTGTATCCGAAGTCTCTCGCTCATGTTTATAGCACAGTTTTATTACTGAAGGTAAGACGGATCGCTGGGCATTCCTCCAAATTCCTGGCAGTTCTCTCTTTGCAAGGCACTAATATTGGGATTAGCAGGGTGTTTGAAAGCCATTACCTTTCCTCACCTTCCTAATTGCTGGTTCTTCCGGGAGAGCGTGGAAAACTCCGGGCTCATAAAGGAGCCTCCTTATGCAACGTATGCAAAGTTGGATTTTGTTATCTGTTGGATTTATTGGGAGCTTTGTGTGCACAGTTTTTAGCACCTGGATATAAATTTAGAGGATCTTCAGTTATTTAATCGTGTTCAGGGTGCCAGGCAGGGCCTGAAGGGGCTCCAGGAGAGCTGGAGAGGGACTGGGGACAAGGCATGGAGAGACAGGACACAGGGAATGGCTTCCCACAGACAGATGGGATATTGGGAAGGAATTCCTGGCTGGGAGGGTGGCAGGCCCTGGCACAGGGTGCCCAGATCAGCCTGGCTGCCCCTGGATCCCCGGCAGTGCCCAAGGAATTGTGGGATGCTGAGTGTGCTCCGTCAGACTCCCGTGGGAGAGGCAGCGAGGGACTGTGTCCCTCAAGGAAAACCCCGCAGTGCCGGGATGGCTGAGCAGGCACGCTCGAGCAGCCTCCCTGCCTTCCATTTCGGGGCATCGAGTGCATTCCCAAAGGCTCTGGGAATGCTTGGCTGTGTCCCTGTGCGGGGCAGAGCTCCGCTCTTGGGCTGTGCATTCCCGGAGCATCTCCCCGTTCCCCATCCCGAAACACGGCCGTCAGCTCCGTGCTTTCCGTGTGGAATGAAAGGCGGCAGGATGACAGCACAGGAGCTTCCTGCTGCCGGCTGTTCCCCTGGGCTGAGGTGGGCTTCGGCCGAGGATGAGGCTGCTTCTAAGGGGCTTTAATCTGCCGGGTGTTTCCCGGCTTTCTTTCACCCGGGTCGGATTTGTTCCCTTCGGATCACTCCAAACCCATCCTGCCCTTTGTGTGGGCTGGAGTCGCTCCTCCGAGGAGCAAACGCGGGGTGATGAAAAAAGCCTTTCGTGAAGTACAAAGAGACCACAAGAGCCGCACATTTATTGTGGGGTTTGATTTTTAAAGATAAACCTTGAATACATTAAGTGGGGGGTCAGAGAGTTGTAATGGTTCATAATTAATACTGAGATTTCTGCAGTTGCACCATAGGATCCTGGAACGATTTGGGTCGGAAGGGACCTTAAAGCTCATCCTGTTCCCACTCCTGCCGTTGCAGGGACACCCTCCCCTAGCCCAGGGTGCTCCAAGCCCTCTCCAGCACTTCCAGGGATGCAGAGTCCACAGCTTGAGCTGCCCACGTGAATAAAAACTGGTCTTAGATTTCTGGCCTAGATTAAAACTGCTTTATTTGGGGATAGAAGTGAGTAAAGACTGAAATAAAATAGCAATTGGGATAGAAAAAAAACCCCTTCCAGCTGCTTCCATGCTGTTCGTCCCTTTTCATTAAACCCATCTCTCTTTGTTTACTCGCTTCTAAACACGGATAATTAAAATAAATTGGGCCTCTCCATGGCTCCAGCTCCGTCCGTGGATTTGTGGAAATCCCCTCCAATGCTGCCAGCGCCTTGGTGGGACAGGGAGCTGCCCTTTCCACAGGGGCCGGAAGGGACAGGACACAGGGAATGGCTCCCCAGTGCCAGAGGGCAGGGGTAGGTGGGATACTGGGAAGGAATTGTTCCCTGTGATGGGAATGGGGGACTGGAATGGAGTTCCCAGAGCAGCGGGGGCTGCCCCTGGATCCCTGGAGTGTCCAAGGCCAGGCTGGACACTGGGGCTTGGAGCAGCCTGGGACAGTGGGAAGTGTCCCTGCCCGTGGCAGGGGGTGGAATGATACAATCCTTAAAATCCCTTCCAGTCAAAACTGTTCCAGGATTCTAGGATTTGACTGAGGGAAAGTGGGTGCTGGATTTAAGGTGTTCCCCAGTTTGGGGTTGGTGTGGTGGCCACGTCCACCCCCAGTGCTGCCCCTTCACATTCGTGGCCATCCCGATGCTTTCCCTCATGGAAACCTGCCCTCTCCTTTCCCAGCTGGACAGGGAGGGAGTGGAGATCCAGGACAGAGTCCTTAAAGTGCCCCGAAAGCGAAAGCAGGAGGGAGCAAAGCCCCTCCAGAGTTCCTTGGAATGGGAAAGCTTTCCCTGCCATATGTTTTGAATGGAGCTGCTGTCCCAAATGCCAAGACGTGTTGAAGGATAGCTGGGTGTTTGGGGATGATTGTCCCATATTTACAGCTTTCCAAGTCGCATTGTTGTTGAAAGTCTGCTGTGGGCTGTAAATATGTTCTGGAGCTGGGTAAAAATATCCCAATTACCATATTCCGAAGGACAGTTGCCACGGTCGGATGCCTTCGGAAGCAGCGCCGGCTGTAAACAGGATGTGCTGGGCCCCAGTCACGCCGTGGCCGTGGCAGGGAGCTCGGCAGCTTCCTCAGGGCCTGCTGGAATAAACGCTGGGATCCTGCGCACCGGGGATGGGGACGCTCTGCGGAGCCGCCCGCAGAGCTTCGGCGTGGCCGCGGGGCTGGGCTGGGCTCGGCCCGTGCCGTGAGGGGAGGGAGGTGGAGAGTTTCCCCCAGATTCTGCAGGAAAGCCCCTCTGGTTCGGAATTCACCCCTCGGGGGCAGAGGGCGGCTGAAGAGGAACTGTCTCGAGACAGGGGGGTGGAGAGTTTCCACCTCCTGAGCTTGGGCTCGGTTTGCACTCGGTGCTGTCGAGGTGAGTGACAGGGACAAATATTCCAGAGGGGTCCTGCAGCGTGTTCCAGGGAGATGTGGCTGAATTTATCCTTCCGTGGTGGAGGGACGCCATTTATTCCTTTCAGAAGACACTTCTAAGGATAATTTAGTTCTTAATGACCCATTGGTTGAAAAAGTACAGAATGTGCTCCAAACACCTTGGAGAACGCCGGGGCCTCTCTCCCGGCTGGAATTCCAGCGGCATTCTCTGATTTAGGAAGATGACTTGAGGGGTGATCTGAAGCCAGAGGGTTTCCAGTAATGGGCCCCCGCTTCTCCTTAGTGTGGGCGTGGGCCCGGTGTCCAGCCGGGAGGGCGAGACGCGGAAGCATTTCCATCTTCCCCTTCCAGGTGCTTTCTTAGGATCTCCAGTTTTAATGAGTTCCCTCTGCGAGGAGTTGTTGCCTTCTCGGGAACAGGCTGGAGCTCTGGAAGTTTCTGCGGAGCATATGGGCAGGTTGAAAGGGAGCAGATGCTGCAGGAGCAAGGGGCAGAGCTCAGAGGTAGGAGATGAAGGAGCCTTCAAGGGCCCCTCTCTCCGTGAGTTTTCCCTACAAAATCAAACGCCGGCATTACGGAAGCGATCCCTGGCAGGGGCTTCAAGGGCTGCAGTCATGGCTCAGCTGTTCTTGGGAGAGGAGAACTTTTCCAAAAGTGCCAGAGAATTTCTCAGGCTTCCATTTGAGTGAGTGCAGTGGAGTTGCGGTGCCTTAAAGGATTCCAGGGAAAAGGCCCACAAGTCTGGATCCAGGGAAGGGCAAGGGGCAGCTGTGCAGGTGTTGAGGCTGGAAGAGGTTTTGCAGGTACATTGGGATATAACCTTGGAACAGGCTGTGGATGTCCTTCCCTCCCTGGAAGTGTCCAAGGCCAGGCTGGGCAGGAGTCACCTGGCCTGGTGGAAGGCGTGCCGTGGCAAGGTGTGGAATGGGATGATCCCTGAGATCCCTTCCAGGCCAGACTGTTCTGGGATTGATGGCTCCATTTGGTATTGGCTATCATCCTGTAAGAAGAGCAGAAATCCTTGAGGACAGGGCTGAAATCCTGATGATCTCCTGAGGCTGGGAGGCTCCCTCAGCGATTCCTTTAGGGAAGGGGTGGCTGTTGAAGGCACCGTGTCCCCGTTGATGGCTGGGTGCCCAGCACGGCTCCTCCCCTGGGAGCACGGCCCTGGCCAGCCCTACCTGTGCCCAGCTCCGTGTGCATCCCGAGGAAAGGAATCCTTTTCTCCTGGCTCTGGCGGGTGGGAGCGCTTTGTGTATCCCACGGTGATGAATTAATCCGTGTTCTCCGTGCTCGCACGGAGCGGGATGAATTCATTTGGCATTCATGGGCATGTCAGGCTTTTTTTATCCTCGTTTCAGCCTTTCTGTTACAAAGCACAATTAGTTGGGAGACACTTGGAGCATTACACATCCCAGTCGGATGTCACCTGCTCCTGCGGCTGGATGTTCCCATTCCAGTCCTGTATCCCTCTTCTGGAGAGGGCTGGGGGACAGAGGGAATCTCCACTTAGTACAGCACCAGGTTTAGAAGGAGTTCCTCTTCTCCTTCCCTTTTCCTTCCCTCTTCCTCTTCTCCAGACCTGATCCCACTCCGAGGGTGTAATACATGCTTGATTTTCCATTGGCTTTTCCATGGGTATCCATAAATGTCTGTGGCATTGCAGAAGGGGTGTGAGCAGCTCCGAAGGGTGGGAGCCATTCCCTCAAAGATCCAGGGAAGCCTAAAGAGCTTTAGGGATGGCGGGGAAAAACAGGGATGTTTTTGTTGGTGTTGGAAAAGCCCTCTGAGACCCCGGAGTGGCGCCGGCACTGCCAAGGCCAGCACTGCCCCGTGTCCCCAAGTGCCACGTGCACACGGCTTCAAATCCCTCCAGGAATGGGGGCTCCACCCCTGCCAGGGCTGGACAGCCCTTTCCATGAGGAAATATTCCCTGATACCCGACCTGAGCCTCCCCTGGCGCAGCCTGAAGCCCCTTCCTCTCCTCCTGTCCCTGTTCCCTGGGAGCAGAGCCCGAGCCCCTCCTGCCAGGGAGCTGTGGAGAGCAAGGGAATAAACAGCAGAGAGGGATGTGACATTATTCCAAGTTGGAACTCTGCGGTGGAATTATTTTCTCTTCCACATCATTTGTAGCATCATCTCAGTGTTTTGTCACTGAAGATCCAAATGTCCGGCCGCGTTCCGACGTTCCCGTGCAGCTCCTGTTTTCGCAGGCTCCCCAAACTACAGAGATTTGGGAATTTATTTATTCTGAAGCTCAGCGCAGATTTCTCCCAGCGAGGAACAAAACGGAGGCTAAAATAAGAAAGTCCCCTCTGACTCCTGGGGTCAGGAGCCCTCTCAGCCATCCCAGCGTTCCACACCAGCAGTCAGGGGGTGGTTTGGGGCGGAAGGGTTTTTAAGGAGCAGGGACACCTCCCACTATTCCCGGTTGCTCCCGGCCCCATCCAGCGTGGCCTTGGACACTGCCAGGAGCAGCCAGAGCCTCCTGCAGGGAGTCGCAGGGAGCGAGAGGGGCCTGCTGGCCTTGGGAAAAGCGGATTAAGGGCCGGAATGATGGAATGGAGCAGCGCTGGCAGAGCTGTGTCCGTACAACACAAAGTCTATGTCCTGGAAAATAGCCGTGTTTGGCTCCCGGGACAATGTGGGGAATTATGAGCTCACCCCCCGGCGGCACAATGGAATTCTTTGTCGGGAACGTGACATTGGGAACAGTTCAGGTTTGTTTACGCTGCTGGTGTTTCAGAGGGGTGTCTCCAGCTCTCCACGGGTATTTGTGGAAGCTTTGGAAATTCAGGCAGAAAACGAAATGCCTGTTTGATTCCAGAAATGAATTCTCCAAGTATTTGAGGCCTTCATCCCATCCCTCTTCCACATCACCTCCCTGCCTGTTGTTTTGGGCTTTTCTTCTCATGTCCTGATGATATTTAGAGCAAAACCTTCAAAAAAAGATTGGATCAATGGATGTGCATTTTAAATTTTCCAGTCCTTTAGCTTATCAAATATCCAGGTTTCTTCTTCCCTTGATCTTCCTCTTTAATCCTTCTGTATTTTGTTGAGCTTGGTTTTTTCATGTAGTTTTTCAGCCTAATACTCGGATAAATCCAAGTTCTTTTGAAGAGCAAAACAGCAGGAAAGGTCTCAATCCACCAACCAGGCGTGTTGAAATTAATTGGGATTAGCAGGCCCAGTTTAAGGTGTTTTGGGAAGCAGCAATCCCAAAGTGCCTGTTTATCAGCAGTCTCCGATCTCCCCCGCCCTCCTTGGTTCTGACACAATTCCTGCGAGTCCCGTGGCGATTTTAAGGATCATCCATGCTCCAGGTTGCCCAGGCAGGCTGCGGCTGCCCCGTCGCTGCAGGTGTTCCAGGCTGGACGGGGCTCGGAGCAACCTGGGATCGTGCATTCCATGGAATGAGAGGATCCTGAAGGGCCCTCCCAACCCATGATGGGCTGATTCTTTAAATCCTGCCTTATTCATCACGTATTTCCCCAAGGGAATTCCCAAATCTGCCCGTGACGGTTGCTGATTGGAATATCCCACTGCCCGATGCCCGTAGTTAAATGAGGCCGATTTCCGGGAGCCAGTGCTGGAAGTGTTGCCTTTATTGGGATAAATCCAAGCCCCGAGAGTAAGGCACCGGGGAATTTTTGCCTTGACTTTGGGGTCATCGGGGTTTCACTGCCTTAATGTAATCCAGCCCTGGAGAGGCCAGGAGAAATTCCTGGAATTAGGTTTAGGAGCTTCCAGACCTTCGGGATCATCCATTTCCAACCCCCTGCCACGGGCAGGGAACCTTCCACCAAACCAGGGGATCTGGAGGGTCTCTCCCAACCTTGACAGTGATTCCAGGACCTCGTGAAGCTCTCAGAATCCCAGCTGAACATTTAGGGTGTTGCAAAAATCCCGCTTTTTCCTTTGTTCTGGGTCCGTGTTTTCGCCTTCTCTGCCTCTGGAGCTCAGCTAAAGCTGGAGTGGTTGGAAACAACGAGTCCACGTCGGGCTCCGATGGAGGAATTAGATAATCCAGCCGGGTTCCTTAAGGGGCTGGATCTTGGGGCTTTTCTCGGGAAGCATTAAAGCCAGAGCCGCCTTCTCTGCCGATCCCCAAAGATTGTTTTAATGAGAACTAAAGGGCCTTTTTCCAATTACCAGGGAATAACTGGATTAAGTTCCTGGGTTATGTCAACCTGCTTGGATTTGATTACGGAGAAAGAAATGGATTTATCCGTCAGGGTTACTTCATTAGGGCTCCTCATTGATGCTTCGCAGAGGATCGGGAGCAGTTGGCACTTTTCGGGTGAAGCACCGGGAAAATTGGGAGGCGGCTGGGGCGCGACTCCGGGAGAGGGAGCGCAAGTCCCGGCCCCTCCCTTTCCACAGGGCAGGGATCCGAGGGCGCGGGAGGGGATCTCTCCCCCTGAGGGCGGTGGCCCTGGCACAGCTCCCAGAGGAGCCGTGCCCGCCCCGTCCCTGGACGTGCTCCCGCCTGGAGCACCGGCTCTGCCGGGAGGTGCCCGTGCCCGTGCCCGTGCCCGTGCCCGTGCGGACAGCGCGCCTGGATAATCCCTGCAATCCCCTCCAGCCCCAGCCGTTCCACCGTTCCCGGATGTATTTCCTGCCGGTGGCACTGCCGACGGACACTGGGGCCGTGATCCCGAGGGCTGAGCCCTCCTGCTCCCTGCTGGATTTTGGGAGCTGTGCTCCGGGGTGGGACGCTGCCCGTCGGAAGCGATGGGATAACGTCCCGTGATTTTGAGCAGGAGACGGATCGGGGCTCCCCAGAGTTAATTGCCTGTTACATAACACAACTGATTTTTAAAAATCTGCCTAATTAACCTAATGGAATGGTTGATCGGATCTGTCAGGTAAATGATCCACAGTTTCTTTCCCTTTTTTTTTTTCCTGGAGCTTAATTAAATATTTACCTCCGAGTGTCTCGTGCTATTAACATGTTCATCTGTTATGGAGAGAATAGAATTCCTAATTGGGGGAAAGAATTAAACTCCGTGAACGTGTCGGGTTTGGAATCTTGGAGATCTCCCGGTTTCAGTCACAGCACCCAGATTTTAAGTGCTCGTGACCTTCTCCGTTCTTCCAGCCGAAATTCCCACTGGCCCTAGAGCCTGGATGGGTTTAACATAAATAAGGGATTTAAACAGTGGGGCCCAGTCCATCCGTGTTTGCCCAGGGAAGCTGTGGATTCCCCGTCCCTGGAAGTGTTCTGGGACAGGTGGGACAGGGCTTGGGACAGCTGAAGGTGTCCCTGCCCGTGGCAGGGGGTGCAGCTGGTTGATCCTTAAAATCCCTTGCATCCCGAAGCATTCGGTGACAAATAGAGGAGAAGCACTGGCAGTGGCCTGCTGTGTCGGGGACGTGGCCCAGCCCACCTGCATTCCGTGGGTGATGCTCGAGGGTGAAAAACACATCCTGTACTTTCACTTCCAGCTCTGGCCTGTCTGAGGTGTTCGGCAATCCCCGGCTTCTGCCGGAGAGCTGGGAAGGATGGGAGCTGTTTCACTGAATCCCTTTGGAGCCAGGCAGGAATTCTGCCGCTCAGACCTCAGCATTCCTGAGGGTCCGGCTCCTTCCCGCCGTGAATTTCAATGAGTTCATTTAAGCCGGGGGTCAGGAGCCACTTCCCGGCCTCGGCTCCTCGTGCCTGCTTCTTAATTAAAGGCACCGGGAGATTAATTTGAAGCGTTAATTTCCCAGTGCCCTCACAAAAGGCGGGAATGATTTCCACGAAGCCTAAAGAACTTTTTTGTCCCCAGATGTAGAAGACAGAACTAGCTCAGGGTCCTGGGGGAATGCAGGACATCCGAGTCCATCCCGGGTAAGTAGAATCTAATCTTTATCCCCCAGCCACGCTTCCTGCAGATGGAAATGTGCAATCCTCGGGCTGAGCCGGCCTCGGAGCGTGCGGAAAAGCCGGCCTGGGAAGTTGGATTCTCATTAAAATGGCTTCTTTTAATGTTTTAATATTCAAACCTGAGCCTGGCAGTGGATTTGGCTGCGTGAGAAGCTGAGCGAGGGGAAGGCGTCCCTGCCCACAGGATGGGGTTGGAACGAGGTGATCCATAAGGTCCCTTCCAACCCAAGCCAGTCCATGATCCCATGGTTTCTGTGGATATTAATTAACCATTTACTGCTGGGGTCTATCAGCCCCCCCAGCCCAAAGCATAGGTGGAGCAGAGGCTGCCTCCCAGTGTTTCTGCGGTCGGATTTTCAGGGATTTCCAGGGATTGGAGGTGTTCCCAAGCCTGAGGAGAGGGCCAGCACCCATCTCTGTGCTGGGGCATGCGTTCCATGAGCACCCCCTGCCATCCCACGGCCAAGGAGAGGGGACACCGAGGTTGTCACCGGAGCGGCCGCATCCCTGCCCTTCCCTCCTCAGCCACTGCAGCCTGGGCTTCAAACCCTTCTCCTTTGTCCGTGGCTGGAATTTGGGGAATTCTGGCACAGCCTGCCCCTGCTCCAGGCTGGGAGCGGGCCGTGCCCATCTCCCCTGCCCCCTGTGCAGGAGCGGTATTCCCTGTGGGAACGCAGCTTCGGAGCCGCTCTCTGGCTCGGCGTTCGCCGGGATTTGTGAGACAGCTGGGCCCAGTCAGTTCAATTGTGGCTGTGGACAGTTATCCACATTTTTTCGACACCTCGGGATTGGGATGCCTTGGTGGGAAGAGCAGCTTTTCCAGCAGCACAGCTGGATCCTTCCGAGCCGCTGCCAGCCTGGAGCAGCTCCATGGAAGCAGCCCCACTTCCTGGCTGGAGCAGCCCGGCAGCCCCTTTCCCAAATGGAGCATCCCAGCTTCGCCCTTCCTGCTCCCAGCCGGAGCTTCCCAGCTCTGCCCTTCCTTCCTCCGTGCCGCTGATTATTCCCTGTTTATTCCCTAGAAACACATGGAGCGCGCTTAGGCCGGGCAAAAAGTGCCTTCCTCGTGCCCTTATTTAAATTTGGTTCAGTTGCTTCTTAATCATTTCCCAATTAACTCGAGGGAGCAGGACTCTGGCGGCTCCGGGCCCTGGAAAGGCAAGGAAGAGCAAGATCCCTGTCCTCATCCCCTCCTCATCCTCAGTCCACGTCCTTTCCCTCAGGGCAGCCGAAGGGGATCCCTCATTTCCCCCATCCCTGCCTCCGAGGAAGGAATCCCAGCACCTTTTCTTCTTCCGTCCTGCTTTGCATCCCTGACGTCATTCCCGCTTCCATCTGTCAGTTTGATTTTCCTGCCCTTTTTTTTCCCCTTGACACTTGTATTGCTTCCGAGGGAAAAATGTTTTGAAAAGGAAATTGGGAATTGGCACACACCGATTATTTCTGCCTCCAAACCCCTGAATGAAGTTGGGAGATAGAAAGAAAAGGAGCACGAGCCTGGGAAGGATTCGGGAATTTGAATCGAGGCTGGGCATTAAGTCGCGGAATTATTCCGCAAACAGCCTGACCTCGCTTTTTCCTGCTGGAATGGAATTTCCACAGCGGGAGACTTGGTTTCTCCGGGGTCTTTCTTCCACGTTTGAAGCAGGAAGACTCTCGGGAGAGGGTTTTGTGCTGATCTGCCCCGCACAGAATTTCAGGAACGTCATCCCGGGCCTCCATTCAGGATTCTCTTTCTAATGAGCCGAACGTTGGAAACGGCACTGAAAACCCTCCGGAATGTGTCATTCCAGTCAATCGGCAGGGAAAAAAAATCTAGGGAATGATGTTTCTTAGAGCAGGCTTCAAACTGGGTAGGGAATCCTGGACTTTTGGTTGGGAAAAGGCTGTTCCGAGGTGTAAAATTGTGTTTTTTCCCGATTTCTTGCCAGAACTATGGAGATGGGACTCACTATGACCACATGGCGAGCAGAGACCTCAGCTCACATGACAATCTCTCTCCTCCCTTTGTCAATTCCAGAATACAAAGTAAGAACACGGAATTTCCTCCCTTACTGGGGTGGGGGAAGTGGGATCGACGGACTCGAAATAAAATCCGGGGGGCTCCAAGCCCTCATCCTCACTTTTTGGGCTTGGCATGAGGGTGGGAGCAGGGATTTGTTTCCATTTTCCATTTTTTAAGGTGTGAAAAACGTGCCGTGATGATGTTTAGTATTTTACGTCTGTTTTAGCTATATTTCATATCTGTAATTGTGTTTTCCTGCTGGATTTGTGATGCAAAATTAGGTTTGGCTTTTTCCTTGGACACACTTGGAACGGGATTTTTAAAGCAGGAAAAGCTTTTTGAAATCCTAAGAAATGAATTCCAAAGGGAACAGAGAAATAGGTGGTGGGGGCCCCTGGGAATGTTGTTTGGAGTGGGAGGGATCGTGCCTGGAGGTGTCCAAGGAGCTGAGCTCTGGCTGACACGCCGGGGATCGGCCAGCGGCCGATCGATGATCCTGGAGATCTTTTCTGACTGGAACGATCCCGGGATTCTGTGCTGAAAGGTTCGGACACCCCGTGATTATTTATGAGGGCGCCGTCGCTCCGTTCTTTAATTAAGGTTGATTAATGAGTCTGATTAAAGTAAATAAATGATGTCACAATATTGGTCATGCTCCGGCTGGGCCAAGATCCCGCCCGTGCTCCGTCCGTGAGCGAACCGAGCGCCTCCCTTTAAAGCCTCGAGCCCGCTCCAAGAAAAACACGGAGCCGTGGCTGCGACGTGTCATTCCCAGCTCTGATGTGCGTCCCTCGTCCCCGAGCGTTGGGAAATAGCTGGGAGTCGTTGGCCGGAGCTGGAGCTCGGAGTCGTTCCCGGCCAAAGCGTGGTTCCGACAGTTTGCGAAGGGCTCGGGAGAAGCCAAGGAGAGCACGGGAATTTCGACATTCCCTGCTGCGCTCACGCCACGGGGCTGGGGGAGCGCACGGGGCCCCCGGCCGCCTCCCGGTTCCCCTGCCGCTGGAATCCGGGGGGCTCGGAAGCGCCTCTCCCTCTTCCGCCTGCCGCCGCATTCCAGAAAAACCAGCGTGAAGGAAAACACTGTGTTCCCTTGGTTTAAGAAATAACTGCTTTATAAAAACGCAGCTGGAGGCACCTGGGCAGGGTAACAAGGAGCCAGGATTCCAAAGTTCCTGATAAGGAATTTGGGAAGTCCCGGATGGTTCTCCGAGGTCCTGCTCCGTGCCCTCAGAGGGCTTTTCCCAGCCATGACTCCCTGTGGAAGTGGGACGGGTGCACGGAGCCCTGCTGCTCCTGCAGCACCTGGGGCCTGCGCTGGGTGGGATTGGGGATTGGGAATGGGAATGGAAACAGGAATGAGAATGGGAGTGGGAATGGGAATGGGAATGGGAATAGGAATGGGAATGGGAACAGGAATGGGAATGGGAGTGGGAGTGGGAGTGGGAGTGGGAATGGGAACAGGAATGGGAATGGGAAGCCATGAGCAGCGCCGGGGCAGGATGCTGATGTTCCAGGACGGTGTGGGAGCGTTGCCGCATGCCCAGTGTGTTGGAATTTGGGATTTTGGGAGGAATCTAAACACTGCTCTGAGGGAGGCTGCACAGGGCTCTGCGCTCAGACGAGGCTGCCGGCTCCGACTCCGCGTATTCCAAATGCATTTCATCATTTCCCTTCTCCTGGCACCGCTCCGGGCTCTCCCAGGGAAGGGTCCCTGGAAATTGGGGTGTTGGGATTTGGCACTGGCAGAGCCACGCTGCCGTCTCCTTTCCATCCTCCCCCTCCCGATCCAGAGCCTGGCAGCCACCCTGCTTGAACTGGTTTGTACTGGTGTGTTGTGTGGCTTGGGCGGCCTTGCTCCTGGCTGGAAGGGATGGGTCCGGGATCATGGAATTACTAAGGCTGGAAAAGAGAGCACTGGGTCCAGCCAAGGCCACCGCTCACCCATGTCCCCATGTCCCTGTGGTGCTCCTCACTGCCACTCCCGTTCCCAGGTGTCCTCTCTGGGAATGATCCTCTCCTACTCAATCATCTTCCAACGAGGAGGAACCTGCTTTTAAACCCCGTGGAACGTTTGTGGGGCGTTCTCCTGCCAGGAGGAGCCCCGGGAGCACGGGGACAGCGCTCTCAGGCACAGGCTGGCATTGTTGGGATTGCCCTCTGCGGGGCCAGGAGTTGGACTGGATGATCCCTGTGGGTCCCTTCCAAGTCAGCGGATTCCGTGATTCTAGGATTAGAGGCAGGTTCTGGCTGCCACTGGTTCATGTGGTGACCTTTGGAGCTCCTCTGGGAATGCTCTGCCGTGGTCCTTGTGGTCATAGTGGGACAGCTGCTGGTTCTTTAGGATTCCATTCCTCCCTCGCTTTGCCAACCAGGAATGCTTAGGGTCGTGCTTCCAAGCGCTCTAAACACCCCAAGTTTCACCCAGTGTTCCTTGGCTGCTCCGTGTCCGTGCCCATTTTTAATGGGATTTGCCCCGTCTCGGTCGGAACGTCGCCACGGCCAATCCTTTTCAGCCCGGCAGCTTTGATTCCGTTCCTGTTATTATGAGGAGAACTGGAATTTTTTGCAGATTAGTGAAGTTTACCCAACACAGCATTAAAAGGCCTCGCTTTCAATTGCTAAACTGTAAACATTTGGGATGAAATTTTCCATGCTGTGGATCTGACTCAGCCTGCTCCGTATTTTTTTAACCTTCTGCAGGAATGATTTCAACATTTCCTCAAATGGGATTACATTTCAGCCTGGCAGATTTGGGATTTTCTCCGTCAGTGTCTGGCACGGCGGGAACATTAATTCCTTTTCACACCACCTCTGTTATGGCAGGTGGCTTCACTTCCCGCTCCGCAGCTGCAAAAGGGGCACGGGGAGCCGGGAGGGAAACGGCCAGAAATGTCCAGGAATTTCAGGGATGGGGCTGGGAGCAACCTCGTGCTGCCTTCCGAGTCATGGAGTCGTGGAATGGTTTGGGATGGGAGGGATTTTAAGGATCATCTCATTCCACCCCCTGCCACGGGCGGGGACACCTTCAGTTATCCCAGGCTGCTCCAAGCCCTGTCCAGCCTGGTTTTGGACACCTCCAGGGACTCTCCATCCTTGGGGATATTCCAGACCCAAAACCCACACGGTTCCCTGTCAAGCGGAGCCCTGGGATGCTTAAAAACGCTTTGTAGGAGCCACGAAGGCGGAGATGTAAAAATCCCCATTCCCAATCAAGAGTTAATGGATTTGTAAGTGCTGCCAGTCAGGACTCCGAGCTCAGCATTCAGCTCCAGTCCCGGAGAAAAGAAATGACAAGGACATCTCCATTTCTTCGGGAAGCAGCAGCAGATGTATAAATAGAAACTGTCGACTGTGGCAATTCATGTGCAGGAGCGGAGCCTTGAAATATGAGTTTGTCCTACAGACTTTTCAGGGAAGTTTACATTCCTTGGGATTTGTAGTTAAACAGCTCCAAGCATTTTTAAGGAGTTATTTTGTGCGACAGCCTGGAGTTGTCATCTCTGCAGGCAGAAGGAACGGCCTCCTGCCCGTAATCCCGGACTCCTGCCCGTAATCCTGGGTTCTGCCCATAATCCTGGGCTCCTGCCCGTAATCCCAGAGTCCTGCCTGTAATCCCAGGCTCCTGCCTCTAATCCCAGAGTCCTGCCCATAATCCTGGGCTCCTGCCCGTAATCCCAGAGTCCTGCCTGTAATCCCAGGCTCCTGCCTCTAATCCCAGAGTCCTGCCCATAATCCTGGGCTCCTGCCCGTAATCCCGGACTCCTGCCCGTAATGCCGGGCTCCTGCCTGTAATCCTGGGCTCCTGCCTCTAATCCCAGAGTCCTGCCCATAATCCTGGGCTCCTGCCCGTAATCCCAGACTCCTGCCCGTAATGCCGGGCTCCTGCCTGTAATCCTGGGCTCCTGCCCATAATGCTGGGCTCCTGCCTCTAATCCCAGATTCCTGCCCCTAATCCCAGACTCCCCCTTTGCAGCGATCCCGGCTCCGATTTCTAGGCTCCAATGCTCTATCCAGGCTCCAATTCCTCTGTCCCCTGGACAGAGAGCAGCTTTTCCAGTAACATCCAGTGGTTAACAAGGTCCTGCCCTTTCCAGGGATTATTGGAGCTTGGCTTTCCAAGAAGCTTTTGTTGCTGTTCTCCAGTTGAGCTGAGGCTGGAGGCAGAGGGAATTTTGAGCTCCCAACTGTTTGGGTATTGAGAGAAACCTGGAAGTGACTTCCTGAAAATGTTCATGAAGAGGGAAGAACTCCATTTGTGGATATATCGGATTTGGGAAGTGGGAGGTGTCCCTGCCCCTGGCAGGGGGTTGGAATAAGGTGAACTTTAAAGTCCCTTCCAACACAAACCGTTCCATGATTCGAAATAATTATTAAAGAAAAAAAAAACACAAAAAAAATCCAAACCAAATTAAAACCACTCCCCAAAAAAAGGCTTAAGAACGAATTCCTGCTTTTTGGGGTTTTCTGGCTGAAGTTTTTCTGGCTGGAGTAGCTGCAGCCCCTTAATGACTGTGCCTCACCTCAAGGTCCCGACGCTCTTCGGGGGGACACGACCGGCTGCGGGCGGAGATTTGCATTACAGCTGGAAAATGGACATGTGGGAAAATCTGGGAAACAAAACAAATTTGGTGAATTAGTGGGTCATTTCCATAGGCAGTCACGCTCCGTTAAGCAGGGAAAAACAAAGGGTTTGTTATGCTCTTAGTTAAAGCCCAGAGTGTCCAACAAAGCCGAGTTTAATTAATAAGCATTCGGAGCCCGGCCCTGAAGTCTGAACTTCCCAGCGTGGAGAGATGGGGAATTAAAGGAGGAGTTAGATAAATAAAATCAACTTTTTGGGGGAGCTTTGGCCGGATTGTGCTGGGAAAAGAGCCGGAGCTGCCGGTGCCGGGCCGGGGGGGCCGAGCCTTTGTGCGCGGTGCTTAAAACGCCCGGCTCCCTGCATCCCCTCCAGGCTTTTCCCTGTCTCTCCGTCCGGGACAAAAGGTGAGCCTTCCCTTCCCTAGCTAGGCGCGCCGGGCCGGAAGCAGGGAACCCTTTGGAATTTTGGGCGTTAAGGCTTTTTCGGGAAGCACTTTTCCCGCGGCGGCTCCGGCTCCGGCTGCGGCGCGGAGCAGAGCAGAGCCCCCGGGCAGGAGCTGCGGGGCCGGGCGTGGAGCAGGAGGGTGCGGGAATGCTCCCCAGCCCCGCGCCAGCAGAGCCCTCCCGCCATATGGTCGGAATTAGGGACAGCACCGGTTCTCACACCAGACGAGGCAGCCGGGGCCGGGCTTTGATCCCGGGACCATGCGAAATAAAAAGCTCCGGAGCACGGACTTAACAGGAACCAGCAGGACTTTAATTAGATTAGATTCCTTTCTAGCTAAAATCACAGTATTCCCATTTATTCCTTCATCCCGCAAACTTTTACTGTGCAGCTGCGGGCTGAATACTCCCTCGTCCTGAAAAAAGAGGGATATTCTGGGAGGCAAACGTGAGGAAGAAGAAACGAGGCTGACAAAATATTCCCGTTTTGCCATTGTGTGTGTTCGCATTTGTGGGAATTACCCAGGAAAAACGGGTTGGATTAAAAATGGAAGGGAAGGAAGGAAATGGGGGATAAAAGATGTAAAACGTCGGATTCGGGGAAGCACAGCAAAGGGAAAAGCGGGAGCAGGCCCGAGGTGAAGATAAACAATCCCGACGGATTTATCACGACACGGAAAGAGGAGGAGGCCAGGACGGGGAATTTTAGGACCTCTTAGAGCTGGAAAGGGGAATTTATTGACAGATGATGTAGACACTGCTAAAAAATAAATGGATTTTTCGCCTCAGTGTTCACAAAAGAGGACGGGGAACAGATGCCAGAATCGGCTCTAAATTTCCCAGGAGAGAGGCAAGAAATATTGAAGGAAATAGGGATTATTCCAGACTGGGTGATCACACGGTGGGTGAGAACATCAGTGGACGGATTAAACCGGAGAGGAGCCATCCCAGAATTCTTAAATAAAGAATGAAAGGTCTATGTCATGTTTATGGGGACAAACATCCAGCCATCCACCTCCTCCCCATCCTCAGTGCCCTCGGCTTCCGCAGGGATAACCCCGTGGGCAGCTTTTGTTCCCGAGGGATTTAATGGACTTGGTTTGTGCCTCACTCTGTTTGTCTCCTTTCAAATCTGGTTTTCCAACAAGGAATTCTGTCTCCTGGGTGTGCAGCTCTGGGTGGGAGACCGAGCGTGGGCTCAGATGGGTCAGGAGGAATTTTTCTCTGGGGGAACCATCAGGATCAGCAAACAGCAGGTGAAGTTCTCCAAATGGTTTCCAAAATACGGTGCATCCCCACCTGGAGCACTGTGTCCACAACGTAGGAAGGATGTGGAGCTGTTGGAGCAGGTCTGGAGGAGGCCACGGAGATTCTCTGTCATGGAGGCAGGCTGGGAGAGCTGGGATTGCTCAGCCCGGAGAAGGGACGGATCCAGGGAGAGCGCAGAGCCCCTGCAGGGCCTGAAGGGGCTCCGGGAGAGCTGGAGAGGGACTGGGACAAGGATGGAGGGACAGGACACAGGGAATGGCTTCCCACGGACAGATGGGATATTGGGAAGGAATTCCTGGCTGGGAGGGTGGCAGGCCCTGGCACAGGGTGCCCCTGGATCCCTGGAGTGTCCCAGGCCAGGCTGGACTAACCTGGGACAGGGGAAGGTGTCTCTGCTCACGGCAGGGGGTGGAACGAAACGAGCTTTAAGGTCCCTTCCCACTGAAAGCATTCCGTGATCTTTGAGCTTCTCCCCAGCATGGCTTTAAAATTCCCCTGGAATTCAGCGGGGCATTGTTTGTGTGGAACAGAACCAGGGCTCTGATGGGCCCGGAGCTCTTGGCCTCCCCAGCCTGAGTGCTCTCGGGTTCAGGTGGAGCCGGGAGTTCCCCTGGTGCCCCTGTCCCGGCGGGAGGCCGGGATACTCGGGATGCGCTTTGCGGGCCCATAAACGTTAGCGGTGCGTGGCGGCCCCAGCTGCCTCCCCCGTTGGAGCGTCCCGTCCTTCCCGCCCGGATTTGTTGGATTTGCTCCCCCTCCTCGCCTGGCAGAAGGCTTCTTGGCCTGGCTTTGATATTTCTTTCCATGTGGAATGGTTTTGATCCCGTTGCGCAGGGCTGTCATCGCCCCCCCGAGCAGTTGCGGTCCCGGGGCCGGCTCATGTGGCGCACACCTGGAGAATGTTGGGAAGGACTGCGCTTTGAAGCTCCGCTTTTCCCTCCTCCCAGGCCACATTCTTCCTCCATCGTGTAATGGGATTTGCTGAGGAGACAAAATGAGGGGAACGAGCTGCACTTAAAAAGAGGGAATATAAAATCCAGCTTTGGTGGATCCGGGCAGGAGTCCTCAAGGCAGAGCCCTTGACATGGGACGGGCCTTGGCCACGGCTCTGTCCAGTTCTAAAAATCCTAACGGTTTGCTACTCCTAGAATTTATTTTTTACAGAATTTGGGATGGAAGGGATCTTAAAGTTCATCGGTTCCACTCCCACAGCGTTTTTGGTAACGCTTTCAAGATGGACTCACGGAATTGTGCGGAATGGAAAAGGGCTTCAGGGTCATCAGCCACCAAGGCTGTTAAAATGCAGAGTGGAAGAATTCCTGCACCGGAGAGGGGGAGCGGGAGGAAAAGGGGAGGGAAGGAAGGATGTGTGGGGGGACGTGTTTGGAGAAAGCTGGTGGTTCAGAGAGAGGCCAGGAGATCATTCCAGGTGCACCATGGAACCCTAAGATGGCCTGGATGGGAAGGGTTGTGAAGGGTCATCCCAGTCCAGCCCGTGCAATGAGCAGGGACACCTTCCACTACCCCAGGTTATTCCAGCCCGGCCTCGGGCACTGCCAGGGATCCAGGGGCAAAATCCCACGGCTCCAGCCCGGCCTTGAGCACTTCCAGGGACTGGATTCCCACAGCTGTGGATGTGGCACAGATGTCCCTGTCCTCCCCACTGCAGGAGAGCAGCCGGCCGTGGATCAAGGTGGGAATGAGGGTGATGTGGGATCTTGGGAAGCTCTGAACATGCCAGAAGGGCTTTTCCCATGGATGAGGAGGGAAAGAGGGCGAGAGGAGCCTGCTGCTCTGACAGCGGAGCAGAACGGGAGCCTGGAGCCTGCCGGGGCCAGAGATCCCTGAGGAATTCCGAAAGCCTCCCGGTGTCCCCCGTGCTCTGCGCACTCGTGCTCCTGCTTAACGGAGAGCGCCGCATCCGAGGGCTGATGGGATCCGGCCATCCCGAGCTGCCCAAGGCCGGAAAAGCTTTGGTTGCTCTTTTGGGGGTTCCGTCCTCCTCCCCTTCCCGCCCCTGGAGTTAACGAGGTGCGATCCGTGTGGAAAGGGTGAATAAAAGTCAAAGGAAAGTCTTTTGGCACTTGGTGGGGACGAGGGAGGCCGCATCCGTAATCCTGCTGCGGTCCTCGTCACCTTATTATTAGAGCTGTGTAAATCTGGCAAGGATTTGTGTTTGCCAAATATACCCTGGCCTACATTGGGGCTTATATTTGGAATTCGGGCCAGTTTTCACGCCTGTGCAGTTGGGAATTTTTGCCAGTTCGGAGCATAACAACAGGAAAGAGGATAATGAAGGACAGAGGAGTCAGGAAAGGAGAAAACTCGGGATGGGAGGAGCCAGGCAAAAAAGACAAAGGAATATGGAGCACATTCCTCCTTTTCTGCTTCCTCCTTCCAGAACATATCCTTTATTTTACCTTTCATGCTCTGGTGTCCCTCTGTCAAAGGAAATTCCTCCACTCTCTCCATGGAATGACCACAGGCAGATCCCGGTGGGATCTTCCTAAATGCAGGATTGTAAAGCTGTGACTTCCCAAGGTCAGCAGGAGAGTGCGTGGCAGAACTGGACGAAATCCCAGTGAGGAGGTGCAGGGAGCCCAGGTGTGGGTGGACAAAGAGCCCGGGTAGGGATAATTATCCCCCTGGTATGGATGCATGGGATGGGTGGAGCTGGATATTGCAGGATTTGGTTCCGTCGGCAGTGGTGATTCATCGATCATTAACTCGGGAGGTTGGGACGTGACAGAGGAATCACGCAGGAGTACGGACTTGGGGAGCTCACTCCCTCGGGGAGAGGAGTCCCGGAGTCATGGAATTGCTTGGCTGGGAAGGGGCCTTAAGGATCACGTCCTTCCCACCCCTGCCACGGGCAGGGACACCTTCCACCTTCCGCCTTCCACCTTCCAGCACCCCAGGGTGCTCCCAGCCCCAGTGTCCAGCCCGGCCCTGGGCACTGCCAGGGGTCCGGGGGCAGCCACGGGCACCCTGTGCCAGGGCTTGGACTCCCAGCCCGGCTCCAGAGCCTTCGGATCTCTCCCGGCCGGTTTTGTGCCTCCGGGCTGCTCCCTTCGGAGGCACGTGGCAAAGCACAGAGCTTTCCCAGCTCCTGGACGGTGTCCGGCCTCGCAGCCTGCCCTGCCCTCCTTCGGCTGTGGCGTTTAATGGGCGTTCAGAGCTGTGCTGCTCCCTGTCCCAGCTCCTCCCGCCCCGCCAAAATCCCACGGGTGCCGCTCTCCAGCTGGCTCAGGAAGCTCCGGGGGGAAGCTCTCCGGCTGCAGACCGTTCCCGTCCCTGGGAAGGGCAGGCAGCAGGGCCACAGGCACCCCAGCTCCCACCCATCGTTCCCTATCCCATTCCGAGGCACCTCGTACAAAGGGCTTCAGATACCGGCAATTATCCGGGAAGGGGGAGGAGATGGATGGTTTAGTGCCTTTGATCTGGAGCTAGAATCGGCTCGGCTTTGGGAAGTTTCCTTTGAAAGGATCCGGCGCTCACATCTGCTTTCTGTACCGCCATTCCTTTGGAGCCAAAAATAAAGGGGGACTTCGTCCACACAAATGTGTGGAAAAACAATCCCGGGCAACACCTTTGGCCAGGTGAGGGGGACAAAACCAACTGACAGCCTTTCCCGGGAAAATCAGGAGCTTGGTCAGAAGAGCTGGGATTTTCATCTCAGTGCCTTTATGCCTTGCTTGAATCCTCTTAGAAATTCCATTTTTTCTTTATATTATTAATGCAGCAGCTGTTGCAGTTCAGGCAACTTCCAAAGGGCTGGCGAATTCAGGGGGAAAACAGGGAGTTCTTTCGACTTGGGAAGCTCCAGTTGTGCTTTCTGGAGTGTCAGGATGGGGAGCAGGTACCCCCGGATTACACTGGGATGTGGGGGCGTTCCCGAGTGTCCACAGGGAATTGGATCCTTCATCTCCAAAAGGCTTTCTCCCGGTTCATTTTCCAAGCAGGAGTCGTGGCTCTTCCCTCTCCGGGCACCCAGATGAAGCGGCTGCGCTTGGCTGGGATTCCTGTGGCTCTTCCCGGGTTTCCGTAGGGGGTGGGAAGGGCTGGGGTGGCAGGCGACCCTCAGGTCGTGCCGGGTGCCACGGCTCGGATCCATTCCCGTTCCATGCAGGGGAGACAAGGCAGTGTTGTGTCAGGGTTATCCATCGTTCCTCCTCCCTGGAATCGGGGAGAGCACCTCATCCATGCAGCATTCCCCATCGCCAGGAAGGAGGTGCAGGGATGGATGCAGGGCTCGGAGCCGCGGTCCCTCCTGACGCCCTTCCCTCTGTCAGGAGCGCGGGGGGCTCGGGGTGGCGGAGCCCTCTGGGAATATCTTGGAATGCAGTTGAGGTGGGATGTGGTGTCCATGTGCTCCACAGGGACCAGAGCTCCAGGCCCTGCCTTGGCATTGTCCAGCCTGGAGAGGGGAAGGCTCCAGGGAGAGCTCAGAGCCTCTGCAGGGCCTGAAGGGGCTCCAGGAGAGCTGGAGAGGGACTGGGACAAGGCAGGGAGGGACAGGACACAGGGAATGGCTTCCCACGGACAGATGGGATAGTGGGAAGGAATTCCTGTCTGTGAGGGTGCTGAGGCCGCGGCACAGGGTGCCCAGAGCAGCTGTGGCTGCCCCTGGATCCCTGGAGTGTCCCAGGCCAGGCTGGAATAGCCTGGGATAGCAGAAGGTGTCCCTGCCCACGGCAGGGGTTGGAATGGAATGCTCCTTAAACTCCAACCCAATCCAGTGTGTGACCCGTGATTCCATGGGGCATCCCTGGCAGTGCCCGAGGCCGGGCTGGAATAACCTGGGACAGTGCCGGTGTCTCTGCCCCTGGCAGGGCGTGGAGCCGGATGAGCTTCATCTCCCTGCAAACCCAAAGCATTCCACGACTCCCTGATCTCAGCCCCGCCGGAGCTGGGATCTGCTCCCAGCCCTTGAAAGCTCCGAGCATTCAGGAGAAGCTCAGAGGAGGGGAGGGAAGGGAAGG
>VWPU01015474.1:0-97358 GCA_013398955.1 Callaeas wilsoni | reverse complement strand
GGAAGGAAGGAAGGAAAGAAAATGGAAAAAATTAAGAGACAGAAAAAGAAATGTGTCTAACTGGACAAATTCTAATATGACTCCCAGTATTTCAGTGAGTATGGCAAGGAATAAAATGTTGATTTCACAAGGAATTTGATTTTAAAAGTGTTCCATAATCTCAAACTTAAAATTTGAAAAATGCAACTCCTCTATTCATTACTTTGTCACCACCAAAGTCTTCCTTATGTAAGGACAAAATAGAAGAATTCTGCATGTAGTCAAAAAGATCCCCAGTAATGTACTGGACTTTTTTTTTGTCACGCATACACAGGTCCAGATATTTGGCTCATGCAAAAACCACAGGTCATAGCTCTTAGGAACAAAGAAGGAAAAGATAATGCTCACCACTTCATCATGGTTTTATCAAGTCAAGTACAAAGCCTAAAACCTAGAGGTCTTGGAAACAGCTGATCATCCTTCATCAAAACTAAAAACAAAACAAAAAGTCTTTCTTACCTGCCTGTTGATTTGCAAATGTCTGCCTTTGATAATGCTCCATTATACCAGTAGAGGTTATGGCATTATCTACTGTGAGCAGTTCATGAAGACAGACACTAAAAAGAGGACTTTGAATGCTCTACTTGACATTTTCTTTCATAATGAAATTTATGAAATGCGTTAGGAAATCACTCTACAGTAGCAGGGTGAAACACAGTGTTTCACTCCTGAAAACTTGACTAAAATCACACAGCCACAATTGTACTTTCCGTACATAGCAAAGGGCACTAAAATTGCTTTCCCAGGACTATGAAAGTAACAATGAGAAGGGAGAAGAAGGATGCTTATTACAAGCATGAAGTATTAAAAGAAGTTATATAATCACCAAAGTTTGTAATGGGGAGTCTGCTGCTGTTTTACAACCAGTTTGCAGAAAATCTCCATGTCTAATGCTCTTCCTGGCACTGCTCCTTTCACCCTCAGCCCCATCCACAGGTGCTGGGTGCCATCCAAGGCAGGAGGATCACATGCCATCTGTGGCAACCCTCAGGAGATCTCAGGAGATAATTGTAGAAATTCACTTGGATTTTTATTCCAAGCAGCATTAATCCTTAATCCCTTTCCTAACCTTCCTACTCAGTGAAAAAATCTTTTTTCAGGTATGGACAAAAAAAAACCAACCAAAAGCAATAACAGTTCCTGCCAACCAAACACTGACCAGAGGCAGAAGCTTTAGGTCCAACTGTGCCTCAATTTACAGAGACAGCTTTTCATGCCAAACAAGAAAACAATAGACAATTCAGGAGTGAAGGTTTCTGCTTTGTGCCTCTTCAGCCCCAGACTGTTTTCCTCTTGGTTTGGGTTTTTTTTCTTTTTGTAACAATATTGTTTGGTGCAAATAGATGCTACAGTTTGCAGCTTTTGTTCTGCAGAGTTTTCTTTGTCAGGACAATGTTAGCACTCACTTTCTTAGTAGACCTTAGCCATGTGACATTACTGGTATACTAAAGCAAGCTTTGATATTTTAGTACTTTTATAACTGACAAAATGCTATCAGATTTGAGATTGGTCACAAAGAAAAGGGCTGATAGCTGTCACACGAGATCAAATTTTTTTAAAAAAGCATCCATTACTAATGAATATAGTCTAAATATTTAGATATTATTTGGTTTAATCCAATTTCAAATGTCAAAGAGATACTAAAAAAAATGTTTATTTAGTCCTGTTTATCTTAATATTATCTTAATATTCACAACTTACATTTTACTGTAGGAGAATTTGAAAACAACAGTGACATTAAATGGGAAATTTTCAGAGACAGCTATAGAATTTGTGTCACTGGTCTGCAGAAGAGGTTCTTCCCTGAAGAGTAACAGGAGTTTTTCAGAGTCCTGCATCAAATTGGCAATAATATTAAAAGGCAAGTGTTGCACGATTATATCAGCACTTCTTGTATTTTCTCTCCAGCACCCCAGTGTACTGAATTAATTCAATATTTCCCTTGGGTTGGAAGCAGAAAATAGCATGACAAAATGCAAAGTAATATGCCACCATTTGTAGAAGGGGACTTATTTGTGACGTTTTCTTTAGGACTGCAATCTCCTGAAGAGCCAAAGGGCACAGTTAGTTTAACAGGGTTTGTATGAGACAATGGCTACAGTATGCATCCTTTGGGCAAGTCCATGGGACATAGCAACCAGTGGGGATGATCAAGCTGAAGTGTGCAGAGACATCTCCCCTGAAAAGTAGCTGTGGTCAGAAAAGCCTGCTTTCTCAGGCACACAGGGTTGGCTGAGAACCATTTACTGTGGCAGAGAAGC
Source organism: Callaeas wilsoni (assembly GCA_013398955.1). Lineage (NCBI taxonomy): Eukaryota > Metazoa > Chordata > Aves > Passeriformes > Callaeidae > Callaeas > Callaeas wilsoni. Next base: position 95,058 of record VWPU01015474.1, on the reverse strand, counting down.
AGTAGCCCCATCATGGACCTGACCTGAGAGTTACCTCCCTTCTCCTTCACTGAGCCCATGGCAGGAGCCAAAGCAGACACACAGAGAACACGGTGGGAGCTGGAGATTTGGAAATGGGTAAGGAATGGCAGGGAAAAATGAATTCTGAAGGAGAAATGAGGCTGCTCAGAAAGGGAGGGAGGAAGGCAACGGCTCACTGGGCTGAGCCTTCCGTGCTGCAGAAGAGGAGCAGAGGAGGCTGCGTGTGTGCTCTTCCAGGAGGTATGCCAAGCATATGATTGCTGCTGATGGGGAAAGAGTTTCAGCGAACAAGCACATTCTTTGTAATGCAAAGGAGATGTTTCATTACAAACCAGTTGAGGAGTGTTACTCCGGCTCTGCGGGTGCGTGAAACGGAGAGGCGGCATCCTGACCCAGATGGCGTGACCCAGCTGTCGAGGCACCACGGCTGCATGGGCCAGGAAGCTGGTTTTCTCTGCAAAATATTGCACAGAGTCAGCGTCTAAGTTTTTATATTCAAACCCTTGAATTTAAGTCTGTGGCCACTCCCAGAAGGAATATATCATACAGCTGCTCAGTGTGCAAGAATAGTTGCAACCTCGGCATTTAAAACAATATCTGAAACACATTTTAGGCAAGAAAGTAGCAAAATCACTCACTTCAGTACATGGCTTAGACAAAAACACAGACTGACTGGCGTCTTTTTGGCTTATAATACCACCTACACGGCCACAGTGTGAAACTTGTCCTGGCGAAACCCTGCAATGCTCGGTTTGCAAATGTTGTTGAGAAATCTTTAAGTCCCCCGAGGGGACTTTTGTTTTTAACCAGTTTAAAATATTTCTATCCAGCATTTCTATCCAGTTCTGGAGTTTTCCCCTCTAATGAGTGAAATCTATGCGCGGGGCCCAAGTATTTTGCTGCTCTCCTAGCATATGAAAACGATGCTGGTGTGTGCTTCGTGCTGCCTTTCCCCATCACCCAGTGGGTGAATTTTGTAGCCTGCCTTGTTAGTGGCACAGCAGGCCGCCAAAAGGAAACCGAGTTGTTTGTATGAGATGAGATGTTGGGCTGCCAACTGTTATAAATCTTGTGCTACTTACAGCTTCGGCTTTTCTTCAAGTCTAGTCCACCCCCTGCTGTGGTTTCGACTGTTGGAGCAACATTAGGAGGCACAACTGAAAGCAGTAATATTGGCATTTGTGGGGAAAATAAGAGAAAATGTGAGGCACAAATGTTTCATTGCAAGAACTATATGCATAAGACCTGTAGCCGCAGACATTTGGGTTCTGTGACAGTGGAAATGGGACTTGCCCGCTGCAGTATTTACCTGTAGCTGTATACATTGCCACCAGCTTGTTTTGTAAGTGTAACTGCTTGTAACCTTGCACGTGCTTCCCCACTGTCATATCATATTAAATGAGCTATAATTGTAGTCTATTAGAGAGCAATAACCTAAAAGTGATAGTGCATGACAGCACCTGTCAACACGTCATGGAGGATTGTACAGAATGCTGAATTATACCCATTTTATACCACATTAATGAGGCAGCTCATTCTTATCCAGTCATAAATAAACAGGTTTCAATTTCTTTATACACCATGAGAAGCTGGTTGGTTTTTTCCTTTTGCACAGACAGCCACAGAAGTCATGATAAGGTGATCTATTGCCTTAAAAGGAATATCAGAGTGTGGTCATTAATGACAGTGAAGACGTTATTTTTATCATTATTAATTGTTTTATGAACCCATCTTGGTGTGACTCCTTCTTTCCATTTTTTCTGGAGAAAAAAAATAGAAACACGTAACAAAAAACAAGACTGGTTGTCCCTAATAAACTTTTAATATAAAATAAATTGCTTGTCTGATTGCTTCAGCAGCACCCAAAGGACAGAGTGATATGGGCAAAAAACCTGATCCCCTTAAGATCAATGGCTGTTCTGGGGTCTGGTTCTCCTTCACAAACTCTTTAAGTCAGGTTTGAACTGGGAATGGGAAGAGAAAAAGGGAAAACGACAGTAGGGAGAAGAAAGACAGAGAATGAGAGCCTTTCAGACTAATCAAAAGAAGAGCAAATGTATCAAAGCACATGTATAGTGCCCATTATTTTCCATAACCTAACTAGATCAAGGTGTCTTCATTTTGGAGAGCTGCTGAGGCTTCAGAGCCATAAATAACTGCCTGTGCTCTTCTGCTGAGCCCAAGTGAGGAGAGGTCGATACAGTCCCCTGTGAGCAAAGATCTCACGTCCCCGATCCAGACAGAGGCCCTGGGCAACAAATACACCAGGTCGGCGATTCTGAGCGGTGGATGTGGGAAGGGTGGTCATGGGAGATGACTTCTTTCCTTTTCTTGCTCAAAGTTACTCAGCTAAAGTAAGAAGTGATCCATTCAGGAACTTTTAAGTGCATATGGCAAGCATAATGTGCAGAAAAAAAGCACACTTAAGAGAGAGAACCAATAAGGAGTAGATGGTATTTATAAGAGAGAAAGTATTTTCAGTATAATGAATATTAAGGAACTGGGGGAAACTGGCTACCAAACAAAATGATCACTAAATTCTGATCCTTTGCCAGGCATCTCCCACAGGGGCTGTGTGATGGGTGTCTTTTGGTTCCTGGGAAACAGCCTCTGCTCCTTCTTTGATCTTTGAACTGTTGCAGGAAGAAGAGCAAGCTTGAAAGCACAGCCCACAGGAGGCACGCCGGCTTTTCCTTAGGGAGTGAAAAAGAGAGATCCAGCCTTGGGAGCTGACACCTGGGCAGTCAGCGTGACCAGACAATGATCTCGCCCACCCTCAGCCCCACACAGGACCCCCAAACTGCCCTCTGCACCTCGGATAACCACCAGCTTGCCGCAGGAATGATGACTTTGGAACTACAGGGGAAACCTGTGATGCTTATCTGAATACGCTGACACCACAGGCTATTTCATTCTTTTTTTTTTCTCAGGACTGGTGATGGGTAATTTTGCCAGTAGTGGGTGTTATGGACTGCTTAAGTAAAACTTTCTTCATTTGTCAAGCCTTACTTACATTATTTATTTATTACTTAAAAAAATAAAAAACTAAATTATATCTTCACTTGACTATTTTCTCCGTAATCTTAGCTTCATAATAGAGAAATAGATTTAGAATTATGTTTTTCATATCCAACAAAAGTAAGTTAAAAATCCTAATTTGAAAATCAAGCAATCATTTGCCTCAGAATTTGTTTACAACCTATCTTCCAACAAATGTGCTGTCCTCTGAAAGACAGGTGGAAGGATAGAGGGAAGCAGTATTGTTAGATACTAGGTAAACAGTTCAGGTCAAAATTTTTTCTGCAATTGGCTTGATTTGGCTAATAATTTTGACTGAAAAGGACCATTATTTAAAAAAAAAAAAAAAGAGAAATTATTTTCATATTTTAACAATATTTTTCACATATTAAAAAAAAAACCCACTTTTTTGTTCAAAAGTTATTTCTTAACTTCTCTAAATTTAAAATGCACTTAAAAAGCATTTCAATTCCTCCAAATAAATGAATCATTAACTTTGACTTCAACCCTGCATCATTTTCCCTAACTTTTTTTTTAATTTTTCCAAGAAAGCCGATAAAATTTTATGCTTCAGGTCAATCCAAAATGAATGGTTTTTTTCTTCAGTTTGACCAGTGAACTGAAAAATCAATTATTCACACAACTCCTCTTTAAAATGGCTTGGAACCGTCTAATTGTGCATGTAGGCAGTTACTTACTGTGTGATCTTATTACTGCTCTCCTAATTCTTGCTCTTTTCCCTCCTAGCTTTGTTGTGTTTTGTTCTAAGTCCAAGCACAGGCTGTTGCAGTCAGACATTTTGCCTTCCTGACATCTGAGATACGCGTGTAGGGCAATTATTCCTGTACCAGTGGTACACAAGCAGCGCAGGGCTGCGTCCTTTACGTGTCCATCAGTTCTCACTAGCATCTGGATGCCTTTCCTGTCCCTGCAAGTGACATCCCCAGTACACAGGATTCATGGTCTTCTACTTTCTCCTGAAATTAATAGTTCGGTTTTACAAATTAACCATTTAACCTTTCCTATCTGGCCTGTCCACTGCCATTTGAACTGGAAGAAAACTCAAGGAAAGGAACACAACAGAAACTTTTCAAATGTCCATAGCAGAGGGAGAACTAAGTGTTTATTTCCAAACTGGAAAGCAGATGAGAAGCAGCAAATGACGGAGAAGGTTGGAAGAACTTCATTTCTACCTGCTCAACAATGTTTGCAAAGCAAGAATAGATTTATGAATGAGTGGTTCTTGGTGTAGATAGAACTACCAGATCATTCAAATATATCTTTATCTTTCACTATCTTTCCCAGATTTTTGTTGTTTGGTTTGTTAGTAGATTTTTAAATTTTCTATCTTTTCAAAGGAAACATGTAGTAGTGTTTTCTGGTCTCTACTTAAATCACTCTATTTCAGTGGACTGAAACCTCGTTTACAGTGTGGCAGTAAAGGTTTCTTTGCAACCTAAGAATAACATTTTAACTAAAATAAGATGCACTGTAAAAATGTTTGATTCCTCCTCAAAACCAAATGGATATTTCACCTTGACCCAGACAAATGGCAGATGCTGCCAAACACTTACTGTAGCAAGCAGAGACAGAGGAGATAGCAAGGTTGCTCATACACTAGCCCCCAGATGACTATCAATCATTCCTAAATTACTCCTGTATTGTTTTGATTTTGTTTTTTAATGATTTTTAGTGTCCTTATAAAGCACCAGTGCATCTCTCTTCACCCCAAACTAACAATGCAGTTGTAACAAATCTTACTTCAAACATGATGCACAGTCAGGGAAACATGTTTCTCTCTGAAAGGGAACTCACTGGAAGCCTATAAAACAAGAACCTTTCTATTTTTAAAGTATTTCCCATATATCCTCTGGACATATAAGTCATAGCTCTCTGCCTCTGTGAACGACTGAAGCTGATCAAGAATCTCTGCATTAGGCTGCTGTGTGTTTCAGTGCACTGAAAAAACACTGGTGGGGATGACAGTGAGCAATCAGCAGGAAGCTTTCACAGAAATCCTGATGCTAGCCTGTTCTCCAGAAGCAGGGAACGACTATTTGCATCTTTGGGATCCTAGCTTAGAAGGCAAAAGATACCAAAGATAGACAAAGAAAAAACAACTAAAGTCCAGACTCCAAGTGTAACCAAGAGCTTAGTTCAAAAGAAGACTTTACATTTTTGGTGTTAGTCATGGCCTCCTGAATCCTGGGTGGAGGCCATAGTCTCGCACAGAGCAGAGAGAAGGAATCAGCACCTGAGACCAGGACCACAGGGCACAGCAACAACCTACATGGCTAGCAGAAAAACACACACCCTTTCGTATGTAGGGAACATACTATGGAATTAATTGTACCTACTTAATTAAATGTACTTTGCAGTTCTGTGTTATTAGCTGCTGAGGGCAACTGGTGTCTTGGCACTGCAGTCAGTGTGGATTGCATACACAGCCTGAACCTGCTAATTGAGTATGAGCAAGTGCACGCAGCTCGGCTGGCTGGTGGCCCAGGCTCCACGGCACAGCAAGCAGAGTGTCTCAGGGTCTTCTGCCGGCCACCCAGTACAACTACGTATGTCAAAGTAGCACCACCTCTGTGACCCACGCATGAGGAACAACTCGCCAAGGACTTGCTTGCAACGTGAGATCAAATTTGACACCTGATTTGCAGGGGCTGTGCTGCGTACAGAAGGAGGCTTCCTTCTCCTCGGCTGCATTTCTAAGCGAATCTTTATCTGACACCCAAGTACCACCCACATTTGCCAGCTGACACTCTGCGTCAGGCTCTGCTCCTGGCTTTGTAAATTCCACAAAGACCCCAGGGACAGCCAAAGTGCAACAGCAAACAGATCTGGGGGCCTTGTTTTGGAGTTTGGTGGTGGTTTTTGCTACTCTTCTATGCCAGTGGAATTTAAAAAGATGAGTACAAATGATACAGACTTATGTAATGCTTGAAATCAATTTCTTCAACATCTGAGCTCTCTACAAAAGAAGTTTGCAGTTTTATTAGAATGGCTTACATCCAGCAACTGTAGTCAGAATAAAAAAAAATTAAAACATAGGGATTTTTTTCCTGAAAGTAGCTCAAATAGGGAAAGGGAAGAATTTATTTACATTTATATACTCTGAGTTTGTTTTAGAAGCACAGTGTCAGGGCAGATATTTGTGGTTGGAGGCCAAGGGGAGACCCTGCAGGCTAAGTTAGATGGGGTCCCTGTTGTCCAATGTGCTAGTGGGAAAAGGAGGGACTGATATTAGGCCTCTGCCCAGAACTCTTTTTTGTATGGTGTTCCAACTCTACTTAGAGTACAGGAAAAGATATGTGAAGTTTGATTGTCTTCATAGATGATTTCCTACCTTTTGAACTCCTCTTCTTGCAGGAGGTATCATGGGTAAATCACATTAGCTTTGATGTGAGCCTTTCCCAACACCCCATAAAACACAGCTTTGCATACCAGGGCATGAACAACAGCAATAAAAGGGGTACACTTAAGTGTGGGATTTTATGAATCCATCTGCCAAGCATTTCTTCTCAAGAGGAGAAACACATTATGATTCTAAGCAGATGCCAGGTATCACCAAACTGTTCATTGACAGCAAAACATCAAGCCATACCTATAATTTCCTGACCTGGTTGCTACACTTTGGAGATGAATCTGAAGAAATCACTGATGTACTGACTCTGAGGGAGCACTTCAGGGAGTGGAAATGTAAGGAGATGGTGCTGAGGGCACTCAAGTCCTTTCTCTGTTTACCCTTGACCAAACGTGGTCCTCACCAGCAGAATTATCAGAGTTTCTCAGAGGATGCAGAAGAGGGAAAGATGTACACAATATTTACAGTTACTTGAGATGCCACACTCATCCTGATTACATTTCTGATCCCTGTGAATGGCAGAGCCAAAGAACAGGCATTGCTACTGCATAAAACTGGTAAATGGCATGCAGGAAAAATAAGGGCACTGTTCAAGGACATGGACAAGTAAATATGACCCCCCCATTAATAGAATTATGGAGTTATTTTAGCTGGAAGGGACATTTGGAGGTCATCTGCTCTGATTACCTTCTCAAGACTAGTCTTGCTTTGATGTTAGTAAGTCAGACTTACCATAGCAAGGGGGTTCAACCAGTCATAAAGGACAACATGGTTTTCAGAGCCCTGGCAACATTTTCTGACACTCTTAATCTCCCTGAACACACAGAAGTTGTCTGAGTCCCTGATGAGGAGCCCAGGAGGGACAAAGGGCCATGCAGTGCTCGAGCTGCTGCATAGTACTTATTGAGCCTTCCCACTGGGATAAAACTCTTAAGAACTGGGTCCACCTCAGTTTTCCCAGGAAGTGAGGTAATCCAAGCCAGGCCCAATGTTCATGTCACCAGTGTGTTCTGAGCATGCCTAAGAGGAACTTTATGTGAGATGGCAAATTGCCCTCTGCCTCTTTGCATAGTCTCTGTTTGCTGTCACAGAAGACATACTGTACGGAGGTACTCTGGGGTCAAGACACGTGTGAAATACGTCCAGATGAGTGTCCTTCCCACTGCCTCCCACTCATTCTTTTCCTCTCATCTCTCTTCCCTCTTCCCCCATTGCTTTTGCTGATATATAGACTCCCAGTATTGCTTGGGAGAGGTGACCATTTGACTTCTACCTTCCCAGGCCTCCAAACACCTTCCCAGCTGCAAATACAAGGGCAGAGCATGGGCAAGCACTTGCCAGAAGAGACTTGCCCTGAGAGAGACATTTTATTTGCACAGACAAAAGCTTCCCCTGCACACCTAGGTGCCAGAAAAACCTGACCACCCAAATGTTTGTGCAAAGGGAATAAAAGGAGCAGAAACCTGATCAGATGGAATCACTAGCAAGCTTTAGCAAACATGGGCTCTAATTAATTTTTTCCTCCCATTGTTTACCCAGCTTTGTATGTAACTGAGAGCTGAACTGGGCTTATCAGTAATTACCAACAGTTCTGGAAACTTTACACGTTACTGTGCTGTGTTACTACACAGGGTAGTGATCCATGAAGATGGGTGTCCCTGCCTTCATTGCTAAGCAATGCCTTAAAAAAATCAAAATCTCCCCCGACCTGCTATTATGGTTGCTGCGACAAAGGGGAAAAAGGGAGGGAAAACAGAGGGTGGCAGCGCGTCTGCTTCAGATCTAATTATGAAAGTTTCCGGGACACAGTGGCGTGCTACCTCGGCGGCAGTGTCAGAGGATGCTCTGCCTGCAGCCAGACTTCTTTCCCAGCCCTGGAATTGCATTTTCCCATTCCATAGTGACACCTGCTGGGAGCAACTGAGCGGAGACTCCCCTGCTGCTCTGCTTGGCAAGGGGCTGAGCAGTGCAAAATGAAGGGTCTACGGCAATCAGGCAGATTGATTCCCCTCCTTTCCTTACAGATTGAGCCAGGCTCTTATCAGAGGGAAAACGGATGTCTGCAGCATGATTAATGCTCAGAAACACCCCACATGAGCAGCCCCTGAGACAAGACACTGGAGCATCAGCTGTAGGCCTGCAGGAGAAAGGAGTGAAGAACATAATAGGGCTGTTTGCATGCAGAGGGCCAAATTTAGCCCATGTAGCAAGGAGGTGAAAGGAGGGTTGAATTTTTCCCCTTTGCAGGAGCTGAAAGGTCATACGAAAGGAAAGGTCATGCTCCACTTGCTGTTTGCTGACTGTCTTTCTGTAAATATTGGGCAGTGTAGGAAGAAAAGCTCTTGGGCCAGTACCTTTGGTCTGATTTGATATGGTCATTGTGCTGGCAGACCAAACCGTGGCTTCTCTGTGCTTTCTATTCTCCTTTCCTCCCGAGGGTTTCACTGTTCCTGCCCAGCATTTAGACTCCGTCATGCCTGGCATGTGGGCTGCAATGCATGCATGCAATAACCAGGGAAATGGAAAAATCTTGCCCTAACCCTGCACTTTTCTTTCCCCCTCTCGAAGCTGAAGGGAAAAGACAAACTAAGGAGGAAAAGTGCCAAAATGTTTTAGAAATAAACGACAGACACCAGAGTCATCACACATTTTCCTAGGCAGGATAGTAATTTCTGTAATGTATTTTTAACCGTGAGGAGTGATGGGAGGGAAGCCACTTAAATCTAATGCAAATGAAGGATTTGTCAGTTACGCAGTTCGTATAATGTCATACGTAGAAAATGTTATAAAAGTGGAGGGATTATGGTGAGGAGAGACATTTCTAAAATTGGAGGCCTCCTTTTAGGGCTTTAGCCCCCTCACTCTTTCAGATCACTGGGAACGTTTTTCTCCAAGGAAGGGCAGGAGTCTCTCTCAAAAACTGTGACAGCTCTCTAAGCTACATGTTACTTAAGAAACTTCTCTCTCCTCACTGCTACCTCTTCCAGTTTTTGCCAACTGCTCCTTCTCCTCATTTCAGTTCTTCAGTGATCCCCAACCACTTCAAGCACAGCAGGGCAGTTTCCAAATTCTTCCAGGCTATTTCCTTCCTCCCTTCAAGGCAATGGCAGCTTCTGTGACCAAAACCCTTATCCTAATATGGAGGCTTTCCACTGTTTTGGTTTTGATTCCAGATTGGATTAAAGGTGCTAGAAACAGGACCATTTGTCCGGCTGATGCACAGTGACAGCATCAGTTATGGGCACATCTGGAATTTCTTCACAGCAGTGGTTCAATAGGGTTAATTGCACTGACCTCATTTATAAAGCACTTTGAGATCTTATGAATGAATATAAGTGTTTAAAAAAACCTCAATGTATTATAGTTATCAATATGTATTACTCTCATGGAAAATTATTTAACCAAGAAATTACTGAAGCACCCATTTACCACAAAAAGTAGAGCGGCACCTCAATCACAGGAGTCTGGCAGGCTGGAAAGAGCCGTTAGCCCAGCATTTGGGGCCGTCCTGCCCCACTAATGGCTTTGGTTGTTATTAAGGCTTCCGCGAGGGGTAAAACGTGCTTAAGTGTATTAGCCGCTACTCGGTGAAGGCTGACAGACGTGAGACCCTCGAAATAAACAGGGAGGCCGAGATACCTTTAAATGGCTAAACCCTGAGCTAACAGTAAACGCTGAGCCGCGGGAGCAGAACAGCCGGGCTCTCATTAGCGCTAACAAGCCGCTTTCCCGGGAAGCGGCTCCCGGCAGAGCTCCTTTCGAGGGGAAATGAAGCCCTCCGGTGGCCGCCGGACGCCTTGCAGCCCCCGCACCCGCACCCGCACTGCACCCGCTCCCGCACCGCTCCCGCACCGCTCCCGGGACCCCGCGCCTCGGCCCCGCTGTCCGCGGCTCCGCTGGACACCCCCCGGCCGGGCCGGCCCCACGGCGCACACGGCAGCACGCCCCTGGCCCACGCCTCGCCAAAAATCTGGCCGCCGTCTCTCCCCAGCCCCCCGTTACGAGTGGCCAAGCGAGAATAAGCACCTCTCGGCCCAGGGGATTTCCGGCCTGTCTGCAGGAGTTGCACAAGTGGGACATGAATGTCACCCGTGTTCCCTCTTAGATAAACAACAAATACAAATCTCGACAAACACGATGCAGATTCTCCCTTTTCACAGAGGAAGAAATTGGCGAGTGTCCCAGTCTCGTGAGGGGAGCGTTTGGTTTTGCCGACTATTTGTCTTAACGCTGGAGTAGTTGAGACGCTGATACAGTACAAGTGTTCTTTCCAAACTTAAAAGCCACACCTTTGGCATTCTTCACTGCCAGGATCCAGGTGCGCTGAAAAGCTGGTATGGGCCAAATGATTTTTGTTAAATCACTCTCTCAAAGCCCTGTCTTTTTCTGTTACTGACCAATTTTTAGACAGTTCTTACACCTTCTGGTATTCCTGCATGTAGGCATACAGGCAACAACTGAATGGGCAGTTTGTGCTGGAGTAAGGATCTGAGCAAATAACCCAAGCAAATGGCTAAACAAAGAGTTTCAGATACCAAGATGTAGGACCTTAGCTTCTAACTGGGGCTTCTACTTTGGACTTTCTAGTTCATTAATTTCCCACTCTGACTGCAGAAGCTCTCGATTAAATTAAAGAGCCCATAGCTGATTCATTCGGAGTCTTCGGTGGATGATGTGGACACAGATTACCAAGGGCAATCTGAAGAGTATTCCACTGCCATTGAAATATGCATAGAATTTGTTTGGGTTCTTTTCTGCAGAGAAAAAATGTCAGACATGCTTTTTTACAGCAATTCATAATTGGAATATAATTACTTAATATTCCCATACATCTGAATTACAAGTAATGCTTCTTATTGCAGAAAGGTTATCCAAATATTCACTGGGTGAATCACAGGTTAGACTTATAAGAGGGTCTTACGTAATAGAACCAACCGTCACCATCTCGTCTCTGAGTGTGTATGTCACTGCCTTGTGACCGATTTCTGTAGGACCATTTGTTCAATAAGGTACTACTAGGTTTTCATTACAGCTAGAAAAACTAAGCTGATAGAAGCGAGCTTGTTTTTTTTTTATCAGGCTGGAACTTTTATTTTCTGGTAGATACTAGAAGCAAGTGCCTCCCATGGATTGCATTCTCTGTAGATACAGAGAGCAAGCCAGAAAAATCTTCCAAGGAAATATGAAGCTCTGCACAGCTTTTCTATAGTACTGTATCAATACAGCTAAAGAGCTACAAACTACAAATACCATGTTTTGCTCTGAATCCCACTAGTCTCATTTTCTCATGCACAACACTGGGGAAACTCACAAATTAATGGTATATTGTGCAACTTCAGAAACGTAACAGGCATTTGTAGCTACAGTGATAGACCACAGCACCGATATGCTGGGCCTTGTTTCTGTGGGGAAGGCAGAGAGCATAATCCAGGTTACTGCTCCTCCTCTCTCTTTGGCCCTCTCTTTGTCTTGCACACCACAGGCACAGCCACCACCAGCTGGCAGAGTACAGTACTTAAGCTAACTTTTCCAAGCTAGCTGTCCACGCTACACAGAGATGTCTTGGAGACCACGTTCTGCGCTGTCCCAGGTCTGGACGCCGGTGCGGGTCCTGGAGCAGCTCACACAGCTCTTCAGGCTCGTCTCAGCATCAGGCACGTGCAGGACTGTTGAGTGCATGGCGCAGCACACCAGTGCCTCGAAGCATGTGGTGCTTCGCGGGAAGCTTAGCACTTCCCTCCCTAAAGCCTGCTTCTCAGGGAAGGCTGAAAGGGTGCTCTTGTACTGGATTATGTGATGTACATGCCAAAGAACCAAGCTACTTAGCACTAGTCCCAGAACATACAGGAATATGCTGTACATATTGCTTTGACTAGCAACTTGTTATTTAAAGTTCAGGGCAAAGATTTAAACCCTGAAAAGGTTTGTTCATAATTGCAGGGCGGGAAGGGAGGGGGGAGGATGATGACGTACAAATGGGCAGGACTTTTAAAAATAGGAGTAAAAGAAGGATTACATAAAAACTTCAGTTTTCTAATCAAGACTCACTGGAGCTTCTTTGAAAGCACTATCCCATATTTCCTGAGAGAGGTTAAATGCAAGCTGATCCCTCCAGCCCCTAAATTTAATACATCTATCAGAGTTAACAATGACCTGGGCATGAGACCAGTCAGTTTTTTTTCCATGGAAAATTCTCCTATTCTCCATTAATAGAATAACTAAATTCCCTGCTAAATACAGTGTGTTTATTGGTTAATTTTTCTTGGGAGTAGCTTTTTTTGACTTTGTTCAATGTTTTGTAAAATTTAAGACTAGTCTTATGGTATTAAGAGCAGGTTTCAAATCTCATAAAGATATCCTCTCCTGGTACAAAATCTCACCCTGGACTGAATATGTGAAGACAAAATTAGTCCTTTTCAAGACAGAACCATCAAAGATCAATGACCATCAAAGAGCTTTACTTGGGGGAGAAAATAAAAAGGCCAAATTTCAAGATAACACAGACAGTCAGTGTGACTGGAGTGCTTGAAGCTGCTGGAATTTTTTTAAGTCATTCACAAATACTATATCTACCCTTGACAGGTCATTTCATTCTATTTAGCACTTTTTATTCTCTGTGGTTTATAAGCTCTTAAGCAAATGTAAGAGGGAGGAAAAGCTAACGTGTCTGATAATACACTATATCAGGCTGACAACCTAACTGAATTTCCCCTGTGGTGCTAGTAAAACGCTGTTCCAAAAAGTAATAATGCATACAAAAAAAAAAAAAAGAGAGAGAGAGAAAAGGAGGGGGAAAAGGATCATAGAGATCATGCCGTCACATTTAATTTCAGAGAACAAAACCTGAAGCTGATTTCTCTTTAGATCAGTTGTATACCAGTTGGAACATGGGTGCCTAGCACTGCGACAGAGTAATATGATCTGAGCTTTAAATAGCTGCCAAATAACCATGTGGTGGCTGGCAGCATTAAACGTGTTGCAATGAGAATGATCTGTTTCAAAGTAAAGCCACATAACAGAGGATTAGTCAATCTGATGTGGTATTGAAGAGGAGGGGGGAACGTTTTTCATTATCCTTCTGGGTTTCTTTCTGGTTTAAATGTGTTTCCAACTCAAAGATGCATTAATTTAAGCTCTTTCTCTTAACTAGTTTAAAACCTGAACCACGTCCAGGTCACTTCAGATAACATCTCCTAAGGTACCCGGGTACAAGGTGGGGAGTAACAGGGTGACAAATGTGAAGTAACACCACCGAGACTGTTCCCTTGATTTAACCTAGTACAGAGTGGCTGCCTCTCAGTGTGAAAGGCACCTTCCCTGTGCAGAGCAGCTCTCCACCTCCCCCCCCCACCCTGCTACCATCCCCCCACCTCTCTAGTTTGTACCAAATGCATTCTTGCCAGATTTTAGGAACAGATAAGGAACAGATCTACCGCAAGTAACATGGGGTGATTCGTACTCCAAGCCCTCTCCTTATCCTCACAGCAAAATGTGGAGCCTTGCAGCACTCCATGAGGCCCTTCTGGGCTCTTTGGGACATAGGGGAAAATCAGGTACAGTTTGGAGATGTCCAATATAGGAGTTGCTGCCAGCCCTCCATTCCTTCTTACCTTCAAGTCAAATGGCTCTCCTGACCACTATTGTAAACATGTCTGCTGGGTAGATACGGCACATAAGCACTGGAAAGACAGACCAGTATTGGTCTTAAACTGGTAATGTGAGTGAGAGACACAGAGGGAAAAGTGGTGCTGTAAGTACTTGTGATTCTTCATCCCTTCTGTCACTTTTGATTATAGATGACTGACTTCTGTTTTCAATTTCAGTGTCTCCACCAAATTCAGCTGCATCAGTTCAGACTTACTGTAAGTTAACACAGCACAATTTCATGTGAACATACTTTATCTAGCCTTCACTGCCTGGGAATCACACTGCCAAAAGGACAAATAGGAACAGGAGAACCAGAGGAGAGCCAGCTGCTGCGTCAGAAGGTAAATAGCTCATTTAAGATGTTCAATATGACTTCTTAAAAGATAATAAGCACAACATACTTCACAGCCAGGATTTTGCAAGAATGGAGACAGCAATAGACATTATTTACAACTGTCCTACTAGCAGTTTACTAGCACACTACAAAGTACAGTCTCAGCTGCAGCAGGTGGGCACCCTGCGGAGAAATAAAGCAGGCACTTTTTTTTGCATTTCCTCAAAGGAGAACACTGGTTTACCTCATTAATGTAAATGCCAATAAACATCCACAAATTTCATGAAGGTCAGGTCCAGTGAAAACTACAGCAGCCATCTGAATGAGTAAAAAGGATATACTGGGGCAAATCCTTTTCTGACTGGTCTTGTCTGCAGCTGCCTTTGCCACATTGTGTCGGTGCATCCCTCAGGGATCAACAACAGCTGCACAGAGGGCTGGCAGACGGCATCACAGAAGGACACTCACCTGTCTTCTTCTCCCTCCTTTCTCACCTTCTTCTCCTCATTTTCAGACTGCCTCCTTTGTAGGCAGTCACGGTCCTTGCCATGTTTGCACTGGACAAATGGATGATTTACAGATTGAAAGTAATCAGAAAATGCTTCTTATTTACTCTTCTTCCTTTTGCCATCACTCTTCCAAACACATTTCTTAAAAAAATGAATCTCTTTTCTTCCAATATGATCATAGGCTATTAAGCCAGCAAGGAAATTATTAAGGAAAAAAAAAACCAACCAGACTCCCAAACTCCTATGGATTTGTGAGGAACACAGTTCTTTGACCAGTTTCACAGAATATTTTGATTAGCGTATTTAATCCTCTTTACAGTATTTTATTTAGCTCTCATGAAAATCCTTGCATCCCTGCCAAGGATTTTCTAGACAAAAGCATATCTGGAAGAATGCCACAAAGCAAGTCTCCTTAGCTGGCCTGTCTTCCCCAAGTTCTTACAAACCCATTCCCCTGCACATAGCTCTTTAATGAAATCAGAAGAACAGAGTTAAGCTGTGCTTTTAGGCAATATCAGTCCAGAGATGCCTCCCCACCACCCTCAACACCATTCCTTGGTTTGCAGCAACTATTTCTTACATATCATGTGCTTACCTACATACATTTTTTGGAGGGAGCAAACAACTCCACCATTTCAGAAGGAACCTGACTTTCAGTTCTGCCACTAAGAGGGAATCCAATTAAAGCAAACTGATAGAGCTACAGACAGCTGCCAAAGTATGAGTTTGAGAGAAAAATTTATGAGGACTCAAGCAATTTCTACTGGTGTTGGAAAGGCTTCCAGACATTTCTAAGGGAATCCTCAGAAACACCTTGGATCTCAACGGCCGTTACATCTACAGTCTGACCCAAAGGGTTGCCTCCAAGAGAGGATGTCTTGCACAAAAAAGTGTAACTAATTCAGCTGCATAATGGAGAGAGTTCTGAAGATGCACATGGGCTGAATTAAGAGCGCCACAGGAGCCTTTGGCTCATTCCTTGCAGAGTTTATTAGTTGCTGCTGCACACATGGTTGGGTTTGCTGGAAGAGGTCCAGCTCTGAGGCACCTCTCAATTCCTCCAGCTTTCAAAAGCTGCAAAAGTGGCTCAAGCATATTGCCCCCTCTAAGCTCTTGTGGAGCAGGACTCTCCCCTGCAGAGAAGCAGACAGGGTTTGGGAGGGGTACCTAGTCAATAACTCTTGATTATCGAGTTTACCTTGACAATTACCAGTGAGTGTCCTAGACTGTGAAGGGGGCAAATACCAGCAGAGTGTATTATTTGAGAAACAGTATGCGATTGTGTAATTAAGGGCAGGAATATAATACCATATGCACAACGAACAGGGTTAATTTCAGCATTTCCTGAGTAACCAAGGGCATTATGGTGTAACCCTAATGTTCTCCGGATGGCTATCATTTATGTGGGGCTGATATATATGCTTATGAATATTTCGTTAAAATTCACTCTTCATACTCTCTGACACAGTAATTAAAAACACCGTGTTATTTGCCAATAAAAATATTTTTGTGAATTGGTAATTATTCTAAACCTCACAGTCCCAGCTTCCCTACCTCCCACTCTTGTTGTCTTCCTGTTCTATAATGTATAACACTAATCTTGATGAGGGAAAAATAAATAAGTAGCAGGAAAGGCTGGAAAGCTTCCAATCACAAAAGCTCCCAAAATGGAAGTAACATCCAATCTGGCCCACCACATCTTCTATGTGAGCATTCCTTTCCTGCCTTTTAGCAATGCTTTCAGTATTCATAACAGCTGTGGAATTAAGCATTATGAACAAGAACAGACCGACATGCAGCCTTTACTTCTCCCCATCAGCCCCAAACTATTCTGCATTGAGTTACAAAGTGAAAACCAGCACACTCTCAGATGGATTTCATTTCTATTTGGGCCCAATGCCAGACAAAGTTTCCCCATTGTTAAAACCCAACCCCATCTTTCCCATACCGTGCATCCTTACCCCATCTTCCACACAGATGTGTACATACACACACACAGAACCAGCCACTCCTACAATGCAGAACCAAATCCAACTCTCCTGCTGTCTTATCTAGCTCATTGCTTTCCCTAGCAAGCCTAGTAGGCCAGCTGGATTTGGTCTATAATGCAGAATTTTAATATGTAGGAAAAGGAAGGCTGCATAAGACACACGTTTTCATGTCCTAGATATTGTCTTGATAATAAACTTTTTTTAATAAAAAATTAATTTTACACAACCGTGAAAATATTTGTTAGAGGAGCCAATTGTTCCACTGAAAAATAAAAGGGTTAAAACTTAATTAAAATATTAATGCTATAATTCAAAATACAATTTTGGCATAACTTCAGATAGTGATTGTACTATGGGATTTTGGCTTACAGAATCATGCAACACACATGGATTTCAGAATACAGAAGTATACAGCTTTCAAATGCATACAGAAAAGAGAAATGGGTAATAGAACAGTTAAGCTTTTACACATTCATGGCAATTGTCTTCTCTCTCGTCCTCTTCCTATGGATGCTGCATGAACAACTGCACTCTATTTTTATAAAGTGTAGACATGTTTGCTGCCATTAAAGCTAAGGCAAGTAGTGGAAAACAGGAGAGGAGGTAGATTGAATTACTGTGTTTGACTGTTTGCCTTCTCCTCTACCTTGTGCCATTCTCTACAAACAGAAGTACAGTGTAAATGCTAAAAGGTAAATGTATAAAATGTTGATTTGAGCCAATTCATGTTGAGCTTTTACTTGCAGAAAACTTTTGCCTTCTTCTGTTTGTTAACCTACAAAAATGCTGCTAATAGTACAATGTGAAGAACCACAAGTGTACTTTCTAAAGAATTAAAAACAACTAGCTGGGACTAAAGGTGGTTTCTTCCTGTATTGAGTTTTGTGTCCTTTACCCTTAAACAAGTAATAGAAGAACTTCCAGAAGTCTGCCTGCATACTTAGGATTGCCATAATGGTAATAATGTACAAAATTGTGTTCCAGTTTACACTTGTCACAAAGTTTCACAAGTATTCCTGTATTCCCTTCAGCAGCGTCTAACTAGTCTGAGTGTAAATAAATGGCACGCCCTACCAACAAGAATAGCATTCCTGCTAATAAAGCAAAAAATACTCCTATAGGAGCCAACATAAATGACCAGCCATAACGTACATAAACAACAAAGTCTGGGCAATCCATTTTTTTCATGTTTGTGTAGTTTTCCAGATCAGCCATGGCCTGGACCCAGATGACATACATCACGACTACCAGCGAAAACAAGACACCTGGAAAAGAAACACCAGGTCTTAGCAACAGTGTGAGACAGATGCTGGGTGCATTTACTGTATTACCTAAAAATCCATCGATGCTTGAGGTCCTATCTGCATGGCATAGTCAGCCACCACTGGATAATTTTTGCCTTTGGCTTCCTCTAACCAGCACTACCTCCATCTTGCTCCTGATTTGCACTGAAAGGCATACTCCCATGCCAAAGGAGATACATGGTTTTGGTAGGCAGACTTTAAGGACAAAATTCATGCAGGGGGTCAAGGTGGGGGAAGGAGGGAGAATGGAATGGGACAATCTGGAAAAAAAAATCTACTTTTGTTTCCCAAATTCTGGCATTTTTTTAATCAGTCTTTTGGATGAGATATAGAAAGAAGTGGGAAATCTTTCTATTATCTTCACCTCTCTGCATTTGCTTCTTTATTCTTATGAAAAGAGTTGTGTTTGGAACATACAACTTCAGAGTATTCTACTCAAATATTTTGCAGAAAAATTCAAATATATTTAATTCAAAATCATCCACATTTAGAAAAGAAGCTCTTGGTATAGGAACAAAACCCAACAATAATTAAATAATAACTATGAAGCAGGCTATTAGTAATAACCTCAAATTGGATACAACAGTTTCCTGAAATTAATCCACCATATAATTCACAACCTTTTCCCAGCAACTCCTCTGAAAGGCCTTTGAATTGTTTATACATGATAGTAACAGGAGCACATGTCCTTACAAACTTTGTTAATCTCCTTGGTACTATACACCAGAAGGAGATATAAGAAGAAAGTGCTTTCCAAAGTATCAGTTGCATTCCTAATATTTCATTTCACTTTAGAGGAATGTGGACACTTGAGAAATGCAAGCCTGCAGCACAGATGCTCCAGAAGAAGATTTGCTGGAGAACCGAGGGCACGAGTCTAAATTTTTTGCATGCTTCAGCCTGTACCCATTTGCTCCCTGAGCTGCAGCTGTCACAGCAGAGTTACAGCAGCAGGATCATCTACTCCAACATTAAAATATTTAAGGGACAACACCCCATCACATTTTTATCCCAGAATGTTTAGGTGCCTCATTAAAACACAAGTCAGTGCATAGTCCTGGGAACACTTCACTGCCAAACTTGAGGCTACAGGCTGTAAGTCAAAGGTATTTGTGGTCTCTTCTCCATCCTGCTAAATACTTGCAATGCAACCTTGAACAAATGTGTCATTCATTGCAAAACCCACAAATGCACTTTGTAAGCACCCATGGCCAGGCATTTGCTTCCACATCCACATGTCCTGGTAACCTTCGATGGTTACCTTTCCCCATCCCCAGCCTGAGATGCTGCCTCACAACCTCCTTTCCCCACACTTTCTGCCCATTTACCAGGGAGCAGCTGTTGTCCTCACTCCCTCACTTGATGCAGACAAAACCAGGCAGGTTAGATGCAGCAGCTTAACTCGGTAATCTGGTGATCTTCCTGTTACTGCTTTATGGACAAAATGTCGTATCTTTACATACATCCTGAACATCTGACAGGTAGGAGCTCATGGCTCAATCCTTATAAACACTATCTTTTGAAAATCAACAAAAAAAAGGGCTGAAGTAGTTAACCCGAGGCATAATCAAAACATAACTGAAATTCCCAAAGGATCTGCAATTTCTAGGAGGTTGAAATAAAAGTAGAAAAACTAAATAAAGAAGGAGGCAGACACATTTCATGTCTGTGAAATACACTTCCAGGATTACATTTTTTGCTAGGGTTCGAATTCCTAACAAAGTTTGAAAAAACCCAACACTCAACTCTAAGAGGCATAAATTCAATTTCAAAAGTATTTTACCTAAGTAAAACTCAATTTTGATGGAATTTAGTACTGTGCTTGTATTAAACATAAAACCACTGAAACAATCAGAAAGAAGGATTGCCTTAGGGCCAGACATGAAGAATGAGAAATTAAACTGAAGACTCTTCAAATAAAATTCAAATTGAGCAGAAGATTCCTAGAACAGAACATCTAATGATAACAGATAATGTAGGCAACACAGGAAAATTAGAACCAAACAGAGCTAGTAACTTTGGATTTTAAAAGTAGAAAGATTCAGGGACAAATTCATAAATGGAGTTATTAGATACATGGCTTTTGTTCAAGGTTTCAAAATTTGAACAAAAAAAAAATGATAGCCCTAAGATTTGGAAAGATACATTAATAATCTGGCAAAATCCATAAGGACATTGGAATCTACCTCTTCAACTGGCTGCGCCTATGCATTTTCAAACTAGTCCTCTATTTATTCTCTACATTGGGGAAAATTTACTCCAAAACAATAATAATTACAAAAAGTAGTGATGCATATTCCCTTGTTATAGCACCAGGTAAGTATAACCAGGCCTTGCACATCTGGAATGCCCTCTGGCATCCTGTGTAGAAGTGAAGTTATGTAGGGCAGTTAGAAACATCTGTCATTAAAACAAAACTGCATCAAAGGTGCTTTAATCTAGAAATGGGCACCCCTTGCTTTTCAGGCACTCTGAAGCAACACCTAGGTAGTTAAACTAGAATCAACATCATGTATGTGCAAAATTGCAAGCCAGTGCTGCCAGTGGTAAAACAACTTCAGGGAATCTATCATCCATCAGGTGTGATTTCACAGCAAGCTGCTACACCTGTGAGTGGCAAATCGTTGGGTATGGAAATTTGCAGAAGAAATGTATGTCAAGCAGAGATAAATGTCCTTCCTTAAAAGGGAAGAAAAAGAAAGGAAGAGTATGTAAACCCTCTTAGTTAATTAAGGCACTAAAGGAGTATTTAAGGGTTCTCATCACCTGCTAATGGAGACTAATTAATAGGTGTATTGCTTAGCGTGTTCAATAAATATCTTGAACAATAGAATCAGGCTAAGTAAAAACTGACCACGTCCTGTTGCCTCCATCAGTATTCGATTCATTAGCACTCCTTTTGTCTAATTTTCACAGAGTTATGATTTCACAGGAGTTAAGCACTTAGACAGGCGTTTACTGAATGTATATTTATCCTGAGAAATCTGCTCTTGCACTCTTGCATTGACTATCTATTGTGAATGTCATGAACTCTCAAAGCCAAGCTCCAAGACAAAATTACTGAGATTGAAAAAAAAAACTTCCACAATTTCTTGAAGCACATATTTTTAGGAACAGTGTGTGCTGTGATATATTTCTACATTTTTGGCATTTAGACCTTTTTCATAGAGTGCAGGCATCCTTTTGCCTTTGCCTTTTAGCGAATAAAAAATAGAACAGCACTGCATGAATCAGGAATGATGGGGGAAATTATTCCTAGAACATGAAATATGTCTGAGAGAGATTAAGACAAATAAATACTTCCCTCCTACTCCTTTTTCTTTCTTTTTTTCCATTTTGCCTTTTTTTTCTTATAAACACACATGTTTGAAACACAGCTCTGTGCAGTGTGATAAGACACGGACTTCTCTGAGGTCACTCTTTTCTGTCTTTTGCATTCATTCTTTTGAATTTCTTTCAAACAAATACTTGTGCATATTGTAGAGGAGAAAGAATACAGAACCTTTAGAAATGTCTGTGAATTCAAGAAGCAGTTTGCTGGCCTTTAGTACTGATTCTTCCCACGTAGAAATGCCTTTCACTTGTCAATGGTGAATGGCTGTTTATGGCATGAATCTTTTACTATGCAGACAGGAAGACAACAGGTGCTGGAAAGAATGATGTGAGCTTTTTACTTATGCCTGGAAGTTTAGAACTCTTTATCTTACTTGAGGAAAACTTTTGTGTGTGTGTGTGTATTTTTTTATTAAATGCATTTTTCTGTTCTTGTCCTTATTTCAGATTCTACCACCTACCTTGGCCTCTTATGACCTTTATTTAAAAATAATGGTTGACATTCTCTGCTGAA
This sequence comes from Callaeas wilsoni, assembly GCA_013398955.1. Taxonomy (NCBI): domain Eukaryota; kingdom Metazoa; phylum Chordata; class Aves; order Passeriformes; family Callaeidae; genus Callaeas; species Callaeas wilsoni. Next base: position 73,017 of record VWPU01015474.1, on the reverse strand, counting down.
GTACATGCAGAGGATCCCATGTAAGAGTTATGGGAGTAGGTAAATGTCTCTGAAAACAGATTTTTGTCCTCATCTAGGATCTCAAATTAAAGTACCATCTTTTTTCACTCTTTTGGGAGGAAGCAGCAGTCATACTTTTAATCTTGCTTCTTTACCAGGGTGTGATTCTGTAATGCTCTGTGCACATCCTGGAATATTGCTTACTGGCATCAGTACAACAGGACCATTTTCATCACCACCAGGCAGAAAGAGGCACAAGGTAATTATGGACTTTACTGAAGGCTGCTCTAAAAGATTATTTTACGGCAGTTTTCCCTTCTTTTCCTATGACCTTTGAAGCAACTATAAGGCTTCTTACAGTTTTCAGTACTGTAGCTGCTCTTGGACCATCCTCTGATGTTGCAGACATGGAGGTGAGGCTGCAAAGGCAGCACTCAAGTCACTGACTGTGGTATCACTGAACTGATACTCACTTTTCCCCACAGATATTGCAGGTGTAGTTTCACCTGTGGCCTCAGGTGGTTAATAAGGTTACAAAGTTTTGCTACTCCCAATTAAGGAAAAAATGGATCAGGAAAATGATAGATGGTAATTGTAGTTATAATGGCCATGGAATGGCAAAGGTTAATATCCTAGGAGGAATAGGGAAGGTGAGTAAGATGCAGAACTCAGGAGAGCACACTTCAATCTGTGCAGAGAACTGGTAGGCAAGACCCCAAGACAGGCTGCCTTGAAGGGCAAAGGCTGCCTTAAAGGGCAAAGGGGTCCAGAAAAACTTGGTGTTCCTCACAGACAACTTCCTTAAAAGACAAGAATGGTCCCTTTAAGTGTACAAGAATTCAAGCAGGCTTGGCAGAAATGAAAATTAACCTCATACAGAGCTGTATTAGCAATAACACTGTAACCAGATTTGAAAATACTATTATCACCCTTTATTCAACACTGGTGATATCATGTGTGTTAAGCTATGTCCAGTATGGCGTCTCCATGTGAAATAGAGATACTGATAAACTGAGGGGATGACCACCAAAATGGCTAGGAGAATAGAGAACAAGTAGAGGGTGAGTGAGCTGGGAAATTTTAGTCTAGAGAACAATCCAATCTTCATTTTTCTAAATGGAGTTATAGAAAAGATGGGGATAGACTTTTCAGAGACGTACAGACTTGCAAGGATGAGATGTAATAGTCACAAGGGCAAGTTCAGGTGAAAACAAGTTAAAAAGAAAACATTTCTCACAATAAAGTTGGTCAAACTGGGACAAGCACCCAAAGATGCTGTGGAACCTCAATTACTGGAGATTTTAAAAATTTGATTGCATAGGGGTCTGAGCTGGCTGATGTAACATTGAAGACAACCCTGCTATAAATGAGATGTCAGACTTGATTGCCACAAGAGGTCCTTTTCAACCTAAATTTATTTGTATCACTCAGGATCTCTGTTTAGGCCTCTTGAATGGGTCTCTCCAAAAGGCAAGTCTATCTGCCTTATCACAGAGAAGGTGAGGTGTCCATCTGATTGTTTCCTACTGTTAACAATAGAAATTTAAGCAGTTGGTTCATACAAAACAGCCTTCAGATGGCTGAACAGTTGGCACGAATCTCATTCCCAATAATATCTTCAGCTTCTTCCTGAACCCTAAGATGTCACAGCAGACCGTGCTACAAGCTGTACTCTTCAGTTGAGGCAGAGCGTTTATCTGCTGCTAATTTGTAAGTTAAGGTTGCAGAACAATAAAGATACTTCTGTCCAATAACAGGTATTAAAATTATTTCATCTAAGTTTCTTATAAGACATGTAAGTAAGAAAATGACTGATCTCCCTATCTTCTTCCTAACTTCCACAGAACAACCACCTTGTCTAAGTTCCTTCTCAGAAGACTGTTCTCTACAGTATAACACATACTTGAACTTTGTGGAAAGACAGCATCCAGGGTCATTCAAAACAATGTGCATAATTCCTTTTTTTCTTCAAAACAACCTGCCAGTTTCTGTCTTAGAAGAACTCTAACTTCACCAAATCTAAGTCACATTAATCTAAGTCACATTATATCTTTTCATTTTCCCATGAGGTCTGTGTTTAAGTAGATGCACACCCTGGCTGCATCCTGATCACATGTTTGAGAAGGGGTAAATATACATTTCTCATCACTCTCCCCTTCCATGCCCTGCTTTGATTTGGCAGGCAGTGAATGAACAGGCTCTCTAGTCCTGAAGGAGATGGGCAGAGGAAGGGATCAGGGCAGCAGGGACACAGTACAGCATATCACCCTCTTTTGCATCAGATTCCATCTTGCTCTGTCTTGAGCAACTGAATGGGTCCTATTTTCTCCTGCTACCACTACTTTTTGACAAATTATAGCAGGATTTTGCTAAAGACCTTTGCTTTTCAACAACAGTAATGGTAATAGGAAAAATAACATAGCTTTCTTCTGAAGCCCTCATTGAGAACAGTCCTGAAGTTGAAAGATGCTACATACAGAGAGAGTAAAAAATCAGGATTTCCCTTGAAGAACATTTGCTCTATAGGGGCAAAGGGTGAAAAGGGCAAAGACACAGACCCAAGGTCACACACTAGGATAATAAAGCTCACTTAACTTCACATACCTAAAGAAATAGTCTCTCTAGATTCTCTTAGTAAAGGAAAGCGAGGTGTAGGGTTCCTCTGTAGCACATTCATCTGATCCAATTAGGCTCCTCTTTCAGTATGAAATGAATCCCCAGCTGGGGGAACTTCTTACATACCTACTGTTTTTACTGCCAATGAATGTTATTGCCTCTTGCAGGCCTCCTAGGGAAGCCAAGGGAGGCTAGCACAGGTTTGGGGATCTAACTTTCCCCTACTTAAATGAGGGCAGATGAACTGACCCAGAGTGGAGAACACAAGCATCGCTTTGCACCTCTGCCCATCAGTTCCACATCTTTCAAGTGCCCTTTTCCTCTCAAACAGCTTCTGCTACTTTCTAGTGACAGCTGAGGTTTTTCATACATTACAAATGCAGAAAAAGAGCAAGACTCACATGGGCTCTTGCCCTGCAAATTAGTGACAAAAAGCATTGAAATATCTTAGAATCTCCGTCAGCCTATGAATATTTTTTGTATGTCTTTTAAAAGTGCGGAGGAATAATTCTCAAGGGATAGAATGTAAGTATGCAGGATTTTCTTCAGCTAAAATATTATAAAATACTTCCCACACATCACTGAGAGTCCTTTGGAAGGGAATAATGATCACTAGCTGCGTACGAAGAGCTTAGAGGTGCAGCGGGTAAGCAAGGTCAGGGGGTCAGTATGAGAAGCAAAAAGAGAGCCCAGGCCTTTTGGTCCTGACACGGGTGGCTCTGCCCTGTAACACAATATGTTCTCACAGGGCTGCCTCTCACCAGGCTTTAAACCAAGGAGAACAGCGATGGAGCACATACTGTCATTTACATCCCATATAACTATATCTTACACACCAGTGTGACATCTTCACAGACTTTTCAAGGTTAAGCAAACAGCATGCCAGTGAGCTGTCCATATCAGCTGAATCCTGGGAGGCTGCATCCTCCACTGTACGTGTGAGTTATGAGGAAGGAGGGAATTCAGTTGTTATCTTTCACTCACAGAGGTGTAGAGCTCCTACTTACTCATACATGACAACTATTTTGTTTAGTCCTATCACATCCAAAGCATTTTCCTGTATTGGTCATGTAAATGTGTTCTGTCTCCCAGCTTCTTCAGAATCCACTGTAATCATCTTTTGCATCACTGATAAAGGACAAAATCCTCTCCTTAGGTAAAGCCCTTGAGAATCCTATAAGGCAACATCTTTAAATATGCATTCTTTTTCCTGTTAAAAAAAGTAGATTGAAATTGCAGTGTAATTCCATGATTTGTCCTGGATGTGGGGTTTTTTTAACCTTAACCCAAAAATAGCTTTTATAATAGCTTCATGACTAAATAACTGTGGAAAGAATTGTCTCCAAGACAGGCACTCCAGAAGCCAAAGGACAGAAGCATATGCTTTCTCTTTCTTTTAACCATGATTGATACAATTTTTGGTTAAGGAAAATGGAAGAAATAGCTCATCCTTTCTACTCTTTAATTGACTGAGCAAACAGTATACCCACCAGCAACGATGAAAAAGCCTCCTCCTGCTTTGTACAGAATGTGACTGGCAAAAGGAGCTGCACAGATGATGAGGAAACTAGCCACCACAACAGTGAGCACTCCCAGGAGCATAAGAACCGTCCAGAAACCTCGATAAACTGGAGAAAAGGAAGAAGGAAGAAAAGGAATACAATGTTTTCTAGAACTTATCCAAGTAGGCTAACAAACAGTTTTCCTTTCCCCTTCTCTTATCACTTGCCTTATTAACAAATGAAACATTAATTCTATTTTGCATATACATTATATATCATGCGGATCAAAATAGGTTTGATTACCAGTCCTTACCTGATGATCATGGAAAGCAGGGTGTAAGTTATTGTGAATGAAATCCATCTGCTGAATATTTAGCAGTACCTTGTAAGATAGCAACTTGACCAAACTGACACTCTTTAGAAAATAGTACAGCAAAGCTATAGCAGTGATTCTTTGGGATAAATGATTGGACTGACAGGATACAATTATTTTACCAAAATTGTGTGGAAGAAGGAGAGAGCTGCAACATCTCGACCTTCTTAGTGCCCAGACTATATCACCAATAACAATCAGTAAGTTCTTTAAAATTTACAGCTGGATAATACTCCTTATATATAGTTCATATTCAGCAGAAAGAAACTTAAGCTAGGAGCAGGGAGAAACTAGAAAATGTAAACTGTATTTCTGAAAAACAGCTAAGTGTCTTAAACCAGCCTATTTCTGCTCTAAAGCTCTTTGTATTTTATTAAATTTAAAATGTGATGTTTCAGAAGCCCCTGTTAGGCAGTGCCAAGCAGTGCTGAATTAATGGATGCAGCTGGTGATAAATGAGCTGAGAGTTTTGTGACATACTCTGGCCAAAAGAGTCTTTCTAACAATTAGTTTTTAGCTGGTTAATTGCACATCCATTTAACAAAGTCATCATTTTACAAATGCTACAAGAGTGACATAAATTTCTCCCATGAATTTAAAAATTGGTACATTAACACAACCCATTAGTAAAATTATGAGTTGTAAAGATCTCCATCGTCAGATCTGGAAATCTTGAAGCACTGACAATTCAGTCAGTGAAAAACATTTCCACCCAACTGAGGGAAAGCATATAAGCCAGCTGGCAAGTCAGGAAAAGTGTATCACAAAAGAAACTGCCACTTATCATCTGACAGCACCTACTTACTGTTATGGAAAAACACAACCAAGCAACTATTATACTGGTTCATATCCTGAAAGATTCAAATTCATACAGCTTGTTAGAGACAGCTATTCAGTAATAATTCAGGTTTGCTCTCATCTGAAATCTGAAGGCGCCCTAGGCATTAGCAGCTCGCGTTTCCCACTAATGTATTCCAAATGTCTATGGTTTTTAACTTGACCAGCTTAACTCAAGTTAAAGTATACATCATCAGCCTTGTAAATGTATTAGCTAGATCATGCTCGCCACATTACATTAGCCACACTTTTTAAATAACATCCTTTTTAATCCAGGCAAACATTCAGAGACATAATTTTCCGCCACACTGATCAGCAGATTTGGGCATAAAAAGGATAAATGTGTCTGAAAGTACCTGGCAGAAGGGTTAAAATTGTGGTTTGGCTCATATCCAAGTCTCCACTTCACATAAACAAAAAATCATTAGAATAGTAGGTAAGAAATAAGGCTATGGCTCAGCAAAGCAGTTAAATGTGTGTTTTGCTTTAAGTACTAGACCTCTTATGGGATTTAGGCACCTGTTTAAAGTTAAACACATAGTTAAATGATTCACTTAATGCAAATGGACAGTGAATGGAGACTTAGAAAGGTAAATCTCTCAAGTCCTTCAGTCTTGGGTTTCTGAAGCAATTTCATATTATTTTACTCATGGGGCTACTTTGATAAGCTTCATTGCAGTCTCCAAGTCCATGGGACATTACTTCCTCGTTTAAAGCCTAATACCACTAAATCAATCTATAACCACCCAACTCTTTTACATGGGTGGCCCAAGGTACTTCAAAGTCATACTACATAGTAGGGCACATTGGCCAAAATGGACCTTGAAAAAGCTTTCTTGTATATTATTATGTTCAGTCACCTAAGTCATGGAGAAGTGTTTCTATTTCCTGAATGGAGGAGGACACAAGATTCTCCAGATTACAAAACCAACATCCATTTTCATTATCTGCTCTTCACACAGGAAGCTCTGAAGTCTGCTTTTAGTGAAATTTCATGAGAAAAGCTTGATTTGATGCTCAAATATTCTTAGAGCACAAAAGACGCACAAATGTAACTGATGAAAATTTGTTTCAACGTCTCTAACTATACAAGAGAAAAGCTATTTCTCTGCTCCAACACTGTAACTATTTTATGCATTATATGTGAAATACTGGTTTCACCCAGGTATCACCTGAAAGAAGCTTCCATTCTATTTCTCTAAAATATTTACTCTTGACAATCATGGATAAAGTCTGATTATCCTAATACTTGTAAGCTAATTTTGTCATTAAACATCAATTAAAAAATAGAGTGTAATTGGCAGGTACAAAGTCTGCTAACAAATCTGTGACTTTTCAAGCAAAATACTACCCCCTCTAATCTGCAAGGCAGAAAGTCATTTGGATCATTTGTGGCACAGGTCTGAGGAAACACCTCATGAGCACTTAGACTTTTACTTCTGTAAGGGAATTAAAAAGCCATCATTTTCCTGCAAAGATGTCTTCACTTATTTTATACTCTGACCATTTTTGCTTAGATCACATTTCCCCATCTTCTCTGCCTAGATGGGCAAGATCAATTCCTACAGGGCTAATCATTCAAAATTACAACTCAGGCCTACTGCTGTCATTTAGCTCAGCTGTCATCTATAGATGAGCACAAAAGAGCTGGTTGAAATTAAATCTTCCTAAGAATGAAATTACTCTTCAACTCAAAGACTCTGCTGCTCTGAGGTTGAGATGAACAATGATAGATAAAATACAACAGAAGATGCTGCTTTGAATTACTCTTCTTTATATCCCATGAAAAGGGCTGACACGGTGATCCAAACCGCCTGTTTCAAGAAATAATGGTTCAGTGCACCCATACAAAATGTATCTGTACAAAGTGTTAACAGAAGTTTGCACAATTTCAAGTCTCACTGAGGTAGTTCATAGGATAGCCCACATTCTGGTCCAGATGACAAAGAGTACCCTGGTCTCTTCCAGATACTTCACAGGTATGTTAGATACATGCATTATTCCAAGTATTTCCTACAACAGAAGAAATAAAGTACAAGCACTATTGCAGAGTGCAAGGTAAATATATCTGCAGTGTTTAAAATCTTAGATACCATTGCTCTGTGTTGCAAGAGTGCTAAACAGAAGGTTTTGTAACTCGTCTTGGTAAGCCACACCTTTGTTGAATATTACATTTGCCTTGGAAATGACAGACAGGCCTAAAAATAAAAAAAGACTTAGTGGAAAACAGGAGCGCATACAACTGCACTCCTGGGCCTGTATGGGAACATCATATTCTTCCAAAATTGCATGACCTGTAGTTTTCCCTTGCTACTTGCTTTTCTCTCTAAAGGTGCTAATTTACGTTCCTCCAGGGACTTTTGCATTATTTGAAAACTAGAAGTAGTATCTGGGTTTGTTCAAGGGACCAGATTTTGGAGAAATGGGTGAAAATTACCAAAAGCCTTTTTTTCTAGTATAGTAGATCCCAGCATTGACTACAAACTGAAGTTACAGATTCACATTTTAAGATGTTACTGATGTATGATGTAATAGAGAAACAATAATACATTTGAAAAGTTACAGAGCTGTGTCACCTACAACACACACTTGTGTAGCAGTCATGCACACCTCTGGAGCTGCATAATAGTTAGTCAGGAACAGCCAGGCTAATGTCACAATGCAACACCCTTCTACTATTGGAGATGTTAACATCAGCATCATGAAAGCATAACAAGTATTGTATTGCCCTTGCTGACTTCAAGTGTTTTCAAAACACAGCCATCAGTCGATACAAGTACTGTGATCCACCATAAAAACACCAGCCACTTAATCTTGAATTTAATATTAATATGAATTATTAAGCACTATAAGGATGAAAACCCTTTTGAAACATGTCTGAGTACAATGCCACATAAAAATTTCCAAGGATAGGCAATATGACTTGGAAAAGTTGCCTTGAACTATCATGGACAAGCTCACATCCGAAAGGGAACATTTCCTGTGATCTGACAGTGGATTGTATTTTAGAATATGTCTTTTTTTACCTCTCTATTTAATGTAAGAGATATTGAAATGCTTTTGAAAAGAGTATTGCCACACACTGTGCCAATACAGTGAAAGACGAAGTGCCAAACTCCTCTCGCCCAGGAGTATCTTCTCTGCAGATAAACAACTGATAATGAAATTACCTATCTCAGCAGCAGCACAGGAGACACACAGGCACCACAGTAAACCTTGCAAAACTTTTCTCGGCTTCATTCAGTGCCCTTTACTATCACTTAGCAATATTTGGGTTTTTTTCAAAAATAACTTTAACAGTAAAACAAATACAATATTCACAGGATGGCTACACTGCTTTTAAAAATGCTTCTTACTTTATTGCTGCTTGGGGGCTACAGAGTTCGCCCTTATAAATGTACTGTATTACAATCTCTCATGGGCAATTATATGACTGCATTACATAAGAGCATTTTTTCCCCCTAGAAACGGACTACTGCTAACTTGTACAACTTCTATTTTCAGATTTCATTGCTGGTATTTTCCAGATTACTTTAGGTTAATTTCAACCCATTAACAAACTTGCCAATAAATTTGATCTCACCATTTTAGATTTAACAGTTGCTGAATCAGATTTTTGCTTCAGTCCTATAAACATGGTGTATTATCAATTAGGCATTACTTCAATGCCGGCAATGTGCCCAGTACTGGACAAAATAAGATCATAATAATCAGGAAAAAAAATACTAGCAGTTACAAATCAGAGTATTAAACTAATGTGCCAGTGCTGACCCATTAAAATGCTTCCGCTTCAGCTTCAAAAGGTGTTGGGGTGATGTACAATGGTTAGGGAACTACTGTTTATTTCCAAATTAAATTGAAAAAAATCCCCTCAAAAATAAAAATAATGAATTAGTGACTAAGTATTAGATTTTTCACTGCATTTTCTTAGGAATAATTCTCACTATGGCCAATGTGACTATTTCCATGAGTAAGAACTTTGCACATTTTTCAAAAACAGGCCTAGTATTGTCCTATAGTAAAAGAACTTTAGAAAAGTGTGATAGCCCTTGAACATCAGTTTTAAGCAATGATACTGTGCATTAATCTAGAGAGCAATGAATTAATATTAAATTACTATACCATTATGTTTTCAGAATAGCCTGATGGGGCAACTAATCCGGTTATAATTATGCAAATGTATGTTTATTTTAAAATATATAGGTTGCTGCTGTGGTATTTCTATTGCATGGTCTAATTTATTTTTTTTTATTCCTAGGCTGGAGTTTGTTGCACTTATGCATGTGAATCATCATAAAAATGAATCTGCTAGCAACACAATGAGGTGCTAAGTCGACTTAAGAGCTGCCCACTATAAAAGTTGTCACTCTAAACTTCTGTACCATCACAGAAAGTCACTAGAGTCAGGCTTCCCCTGAGTTCATTCAGAAACTGTTTCAGGTTAAGATAAATGACATGGCCTATGAATTTCTTTAAGTACATTAACCATAAATGATGATTCACACAGCTTTTGACCATACCTTATACTACAGCTAGGGGAAGTCCTCCCCACGCTGCCAAGATATTTAACAAAACCAATGCAAGCACAAAAACGTTATAACCATGACTAAAAGATATAGCAAATTGCAATTTCAAAGCAGTGCTATCTAACACTTTGAAGGTGATCATGCATCTAACAGTAATGATTAAAAGATATCTGATACATTAAAGCATGCATTTAGATCTCCAATATAAGCATCCCCGTAGGCTTTTGTGTCTCTACATTTCCATCTAAGGCTACAGTCCTTGCCACCAAAAGCTCGTAGTCTAGGTTTGTACATCAGAATGAACCAAGCCTTCGGTCCAAAGCTTTGTAATGCATACTCTAACACTAGACTTCCCCGTCCTCAGTGCTTTAACACAAATATAAACTCAACACACAAAAAGATGTAAATAAATTAAGAGAGGAAAGGTGAGCCTGTTTTGAATTCTGGCCCAGAAGAGCTCTGAGCCTAATTCCTACCAAAGGAGTTATGTCAACAGAGAACTTGGTCCAGACACTGCACTCAAAAAGCATCAGAGATTTCATGTTCCTCAGGCAACTTATCTTTGTCTGAGCTCTTCTAGCTGGATGGTGACACGGTACTCCAACAAAAAGCCACACTTGTGTACTCCACACAAGGGACTGCACAAGGGGCTGCGGTTAAATTCAAGTTACTCTGATAAGATCCAAAAGTCTCTTAAGCCAAATAGTCTGTAAAAAAGTCACATGCCTTTACTTGTTCAGAAACTAATAGGGCTCTGAAGAGAAAGTTAGAGATTTTTAGAAAATCTGTTGTATACATGTTTGATTTTTCTAATGAAGTTTAAAGCTCCTTATTCAGCTGTTTATTTTCCTTATTCAGCTGTTTATTTTCCTATGAAAGAGCAAATGAAGATGACAGAAAATTTCTTGTTATCTTGTTATATCTTGTTAAAATAGAACTTGATTGACTCACTAAAAATGCAATGATAAACCTGAGAAGAAGATTTGGGCTTTTTATCATCCCCAAAAGAGAATACATTGAGAAAGCTTTGAGCCATGAAAATGGTAATATTTTATCAAGAAACAGTGGCAGAACCAAAAAAGGGGACGATAATCTCAATTTTTTGGTAGTGCCCTTTTATTCTATGTTTAGCTGATGCAAAGTATTAGATGCAGACAACTGGATACACAAATCATAGATGAAATCTTGTTCTTCATGAAATCAAACTGAAGCCTGTTGCCACCAGCTTTATGGAGAACCATTTCCTGCACTGGGAGTCAAGAAGAAGAGGATAACCTTCCAGCATTTCTTAATTTAGCGACTGCAGTTGAATCAAGGTTTCTAAAACTTGCTGGCCAAATATCATGCGCAGGATTGTCAAACTAGACTAAAGGAGAAACAAGTTTTGAACTAACAGAAGAGATGATGACATAACCTTCTTCATAAAAAGTTGTGAAAGACTCTTGAACAATCATACCTGTTCTAGTAAATAACTCAGCTTGGATGCTGAAAATGAAATGTGGGCATAAAAAAACCCAAACCCTTTTCAGTTTTAATGAGCTTGAAAGCAATCCAACTGTATCTATTTATATAGCAGGAATGGCTCTGAATATACTCTACCTGGGCCAGCATCTATAGTACAGTTCTGCCTACTTTTAATCTCCTAATATGAAATATAGATAGGGAAATTATATTTGAGCAGTGGTTCTTTTGGCAAACATTAACTAAAATTAATTAAACTTTTGATGATATTCCTTCTCCTTTCCTTTCTCTTTGTTTGTCCACTTCTATGTAATCATGCAATATAATTTGAGGAACCTCTGTGAATGTGTGAGTGAACAGTGGAATTCAAACTCTGTCTAGGCTGTTAGGAGCTGATGACTCTCACTTTCAAATGGAAAGATAAACTGTTCTAGATGTGCTGTGAAGTTACAGATTAGATCTCTGAATGGTGAGGTCTGAATTCTTCCCGGACAAACAGTTCACAATTTCTAAAGATTAGCAGAACCATTATAATTCTAGTTTATTTCCTTTTTCACGACTGCAGCATAAAAATTGTATTCTAAAGACACTTCAAGGTTAGCAAAGGCATAATTACAGCTTCAGGACAGGAAGGGATCATTTAAGTCCTTTAGTCAGTCAGCTCAGAGACATGTAGCATCCACACATCACAGGGTGTTTAAAAAGTCATATGAAATAGGTATCAGACGTTATTTACTTCAAGTATGTTTGCATAAAGCTCTTAATCTGATGAAATGTACCTGACATTTTTAAGTAGTTTCTAAGTGTGGTAAAACCAGAGCTTTCTAGGCACTATTCAAACATAAAGTTCTCTATTAGTATTTATCTTTCATATGTATATAAATACATACTTACATGTATCTCTGTTACAGTACAAGAGTTTCTCAGTGAAATATATCTGAGTCAGTTAAATAAACTTAGACAGGATCAGGCTCTCCTTCTCCTTCCTCGTAAAGTAAAAATGCAATACATTTCCATATGTGGTTATTTATTTAACAAAAAAAAAAAAAAAAACAAAGCAAAACAAAACAAAAAAACAAGGACAAAAAAAATATAAAATCCAACCAAAACTAAAAATAGTTTTATTGAAATACACAACAAGAAGTACTTGCTTAATGCATTCAGTCCAAGGAAGATACTTACTATGTTGGAGAAAAAAAAGCACTAAAAAGGAAACATCTTGGGTTTTTTGGGGTTTTTTTTTTCGAAATTACCTCCATTCTGCCATCATGCTTAACGCTAAGCATTCATTTATGTGCTTTGTTAAACAGTGGTTTAAATATGCATGTTGTAAAATTATGAGAAGTATGAAATACCAAAATTCTGTTAATTAAACTGTGTGGAGTGATAAGGCTGTTTTATTTTGAAGCATCCAAATTGTTTTCTTGAAACTACAGGCACTGTATTCATTTGCACCAAACAATACTTACTGATTGCAGAGTCATAGGAGGTTGAGTTGTGTTCATCTCGGAGAAGAGGAAATGGGGACAGGTAAGCATGCGTACAATTCTTAGAAGGTGACTGGTTGGCTAAGAATGAAAGAAAGCTAAAGATTAATATTTTACTGCCTTAACAATATTGTGTGTCTGTTCTTCAAATGGGCAAACTGAGCTTCACAGGTCATGATTTCAGATCCTTTCCTAGGCAACAGCTTACAGTGAATTTGGTTTGGTAAGAGATAGGAGCCTTGTTATTCAAACAAGAATATTCCTTAAAGAGCAATACAGATTTGTACTCTGGGACAGTAAACGAGCCATGCTGAAGGCACACTGCAATTTATATGTGATGCATATGTATGCTCTTGTATGCATATGTACCTTTCTCATTTGAGGGTTAATTATGTTCTTCTTATTATTGCATGTCCAAAAAAAAAAACAAACAAAAAAAATCCAGGCAATTACTTTTTCTCTTGTGGAAGAACAATGAAAAGATCGAGCATCTTGAGAAAGTTTACAATGTCCACAAATATAAGTTTAGTCTATGGAATGAATATCCTCCAGAAAAGGGTAATTTCACCCTTTATATTAAATACTTCTAAAAATATTAACTTCTTCCTGGCAAAAGATAAAAGCAGAATATAACTTCAACCCTATTTAAATTTCAGATTCTTGACCACATAATTTTCCAGATAAATAACAAGGGGAAATTAACTACAGCAAATATTACATTTTCCACCTAAGACTAAGCAATATATTTAGAAAAATATGGGCTATTGAAGTCAAACTTGTGTGACGGCATCCACTTTTCACAAGGATTATGGAAATCTTGCAATAAGGTGAGGGAGCTCGCTACCTTACAGGGAGTGTCAAAGACTGGAGAAGTTTTGCTTGACTTCTTAATGGAAGATTTTGGTTGTAAAACACTAATTGATCTTGGAATTCTATCTATCTTAGAATCCTGGATGTAGTGAAAGAAAGTAACAGGTCATCTGTGACTGTTATAGAGGAATTATTCTGGAAATGGTGTGTCCCACACCATTTTCACTGAGGAGTTGCCCATTCCCTTCTTAACGCACTTGTAGTCGGTTACGAACTAGTGGACAAACTCTCCAAGCAAAAATTCATGGCCCAGGCTAACCACTAGGCTCTTTTTTCCCTACTTAACAGAAATAAACCATCTGTTTAACAGTAAGTGGCAAAAGACTGTGTAGCTAAGAATGGACTCAGGTCAACAGGGCATCCATAACAATCGCAGTGTAATTTGATAGCTAAACTTGTATCATTTTGTCCTGGGGTTTCCTATAGTACAGATTACAAAAGTGTGTGTCAAGAATTTATTTTAGGGTAGCTGAAGAACCTGATCCCCAAAGAAGCCATATGAAATCTAATGATTCGTAAGATAGAAGTAACAAAAAACACACCAAACCTCAACAATTTTGAGAACAAACTACTGTAGATAATGTAAAAGGAAAAATTTACTCACTATACCAAAAATTCCACATGCTGGCATTATTATCTCCTACATTTCCACTAAACCAGCACCTCCAGAAGAAACCTTCATGATGGAAAGTGGCCTTCTCTCCCTACAGAGGAAGAAAAAAAAAGAAAGCCATTAATATACAATTTTTGAACAACTGAAAGAACTAAGTTCAATTAGATGTTGAGGTTAGAAACACCATCATCATGACACACAACCTGTCTGAACGTAGGTCAGCTATAGCACATATAAACAGTCATTCTTTTTTTGAAAGAATATCATATCACAAAAGTAGTACCACAAAATAAAAATTCATTTTAGAGCTGATTAAAACTGACTATAAGAGGTTTTGAGGCAGGTTTGTAAGCCTGCAGAAGGTCAAAATGAGTGTATTCAAAAGTTTATACAGAAGTAAATTCTTGGAAAATAAACACAATTAGTACATCCAAAATTTTATACAGAAGTAAATTCTTAGAAAATAAACACATCCAAGAATTCTACACATATAATTCTCATTATAAATAAAAAAGTCCATACTAACCCCAGCATCTTCAGGTGCTTCTGAACAAGTTCCTATTTCTGTAGCAAGAAGCCAATAATCAGTTCCAAATGCCACCAAAAAAAGCAAAACCCCTAGAGCTGCAAAGAAACCTCCAAAAAATATTCCCACACTCAGTTTCATTATCAAAGTTATTTTTTAAAAAAACACCTTAAGTACTTAAAAGATTAGCAGTAAAATTAAAAAAAATATATGGTGAAAGTAACTAAAAAACTGTTTGAGGAATACAGCTCATATCTGAAGAAGTTTCTCTTCACTTGACTTTCTGCCTGTGCCCTTCTTCCCAATGCCCTGGGAGTCGACTTGTGTCTCCAAATTTGTGTTCCATGTGGCTGACTCAAGTCTGACAGATGAAAAGGGCCTTCTATTTTAGGACACTGATGGCAGAGCTTTGCTCTGTTTCGCTCTCTGGGTGAGGCCAGTCAGAAATAGCTGACCTTCCCCTAACTAATCAGGGATTGACTTGAAATATTATTGCAGCTGGTTGCATCAACATCGGTGGAGATGGAGATGGAGTTGCAATGGCTCTCTACATCCATGTGAGCAGAACACACAGTAGCAGCAAGGACTTCCAAAGTTCAGGCCTGGTGGTCAATGTTTCCTTAGCTGCTAGCAGGGCAGGAAACACCTGCAACACTTTGGAAGTTACTATAAGCCATGTTACAAAATGAAGGCTCATGATTTTTATAGAATTTTAAAATATGGTAGCCAAACTGAAGAGATGCCTCTGAAAAATCCTATATAATAAAAATAGTTATCTTTAAAAATTTACATCCTATCTTTAAACTAATAACTTTAGCAACACAAAAATGCTTAAATTCTTTATTTATTCATTCAGATGCATCTTTTTTGCATATATGAAAAAATTATGCAGTTAAAAATTCCTTCAAGCACCTGGTAAAAAACTTCAATCTTTTTAAAACAAGAAGACACTTTCCCAAACACATGCTTTGGCCATTTTGGAAAGTGATGAGGTAAAACATTTAAATTACAAGTACTCACTGTACAAGAAAAAGGCTTTTTCAATAACTTCATTTCATGCCAAGCAGGCCTTCCCAATCATCTCTCGTGGCTTACAGGGCATGCTCCTACAGAAATGTATAAAGTTTATAACATGCACCAGACCCTACAGTCCTTACCCAATAAAATTTCATTGGAATTATTTCTCACCAGACTAGAAAATTTTCATTGATACCACGTACTGGGAAGTGCTGGGCTCAAGAGAAGAATGAAGCCAGTTTACTCCAGAAAACACTTGTCACAACATTTTATTGCAATAGACTTAAGACTCCAGAGGGACTCCTACTTCCAATATGCCAGTATTGGTTTGGAGAGTGCATCAGCATGCTTGAGGAGAGCAAGGAAAACACTGTTTCTACCACCTCCCTTCATTTCTACACAGATGAACTGGTGCTGTGTCCTCAGTGGTTTCATAACACCACACTATCTGCCCAACATTGTAGTCACATTTGTTATGAATCTTTTTTTTTTCCAAACCTGATACTATACTAAATTCATACACAAGCACATCTAATAGTTTGTGGCCTTTTTGCACTTCAGAGTTTCAGTGTATGCAGTGCAGCAAATGAATATTCAAACAGACTCTTTTTGTCGTATTTGCTTTTCCTGACAGCCACTGATGCAGTTCATTTTGATACAGCAGAAGAGAGGTGTTTGGAAACCTAATTTTGGAAAGTGATGTTTTATTGTTCATTATTAAAGAAAACAAAAAGAAATCAGGAAAAAGAAGAACACATGGAATGTGCTATAAAATAAAATAAAAATCATTACTTGTAGTTTGGAATAATACTTCATCTTTCAGTCAGCCCTGAATTTGTCAGGCAGGTAGATTAGATTATTGTTGTAGGTCTCCTCCAAATGAAATATTCTATTCTGTTCTGTTCAATTCTATTCTACTGTGTAAAAAAATAAAATAAAATAAAATAAAATAAAATAAAATAAAATAAATAAATAAAAATAAAGAAGTATGATTCAGTTCAGCACTAACATGCCCAAATTTACACAATTTCATATAAGCTAAATGTCTTTCCATCACAGTCAATAGTGATCACACTCAGTGGAGCCAGAGAGCAGTTCATCACAGCCTAGATTAGACTCACAGGGCTCGGCGCAGTCACTCGGGCAGACATCTAGCTCTAGGCACTTCCAGAGCATCCTGCTGGCTCTCAGCTGCCACTCCAGAAGGGTGTATTTCCCTCTCAGTTTTAAAATAACTGCTAGCCCCACACGGGATCTTACGTACCCCCTCTCACCTCGGATGACACTAGGACCCTACATGACGGCGACTGAATCATGTCTGGAAAGAGGGATACCGTTGCCTTACTGTCATCTCCCACAATCGGGTGCTCCAGGATGTCTAAGGCATCTACGCTGGGCAGGAAGGTATGACAAGGGGCTTAGAGGAGGCCGACACCTTTCCTGAGTGACAACTACAGGCCGGGTTCACACCACCTAGAAGTGATCCGGGCTAAGTGATCACTGTTAAGATGGCTGAAGCCAGGCTCCATTAGCTTGTCCGGCCATCCTGGAGGCACCGCTGAGTGTTTTAGCCAGACCTCGATCAACTTTAACTGCAGAAAAGATCCATATTTCACATGGAGATGTCTGAACGCAAAGGTCTTAATCTGCAACTGAACCCCACTCAGTGAACTGGAGCTCCCAACCATTTTGCTGGTGTACGGGTGGCCTCAGAAAGCATCGGCCCAAAGTTCAAGAATTTCATTCAGTGAAATTCAAAGATATAGATAGTCACAACATAAACAAAATCTATTAGATGAAGTTCTTCATGATATCAATTAAAAATTTAATTCTGATGCACATTATGTTTAACATTATGCCGCTTAGTTAATCCTAAATAATGGGAGGTCTTAGAACGTCACAACAGTGAACTTTTCCAACATTACATCAGAAGAAAAAAGAGAACTCCAGACTCCCATCTCAGCCACTGAGCCACAATTAATAAAACAAACAACCAAAAACTATCAAATGGCTAGTTCCAGTCATGTTTCACCTACGTGGCTTCAGGATAGAAACACGTCAGTGACTCTGTGAGGCTGTTTCTGCATGAGAGTAACTTACTGTTGTGAGTAGCTTCACTGAAATCAGTTTGCATGAAAAGTGTCACTGAATTCAAATGACAGCTGAATTACTGCCTGTGCAGTGCAAGTATTTATTTTTAATATACTGCACATGCACTCTGGTCTCAGTTTAGCATGTTCATCCTGAGAGGATCTAATTTAATTATTCTCTTTTATATTTATGGCACATTCTCGGGCAGTGTTATCTTCCAAATACTCTAACATCACCAGCATTATGCCCGTCTATGTCAAGAATGAATCAGAAGCCATGTTAAGACTTGTTCTGTCAGCTTAAAAATTCATGTTATCCACCACTTGAATACTCAAAGAGAGTCTCAGGGCACTTTTTCTTTAATTAAATTAAATTCTGAAGGTTCCCCAATAGAAGAGAGAAAGTTTCAAGGCAGAGAAAACAGGGCCTGGCTTATCAAGCCAAAACAATCATTATTCTGAATCTTAGACAAAGTCATTCCCCAACTCCTTTCAAAACTCCTAAATTTCTGCAGAAATACTGTCATTTTAAACCAAAATGACTTTGCCAAAATTACCCCTACTATAATGACAACGAAGTAATTAAATCAGTTTTAATATTCAATCAATTTGGCCAATTAAGCCAACATTCATTGATTTTAACTCGTAGTGTGAAGATTGAAGGACCCACATAATGGATGGATTCCAATCCCATTTAACAAAGCTGGCAAAAGTTTTGTGATTTTATTTCTGTTTATTCACCAGATAGGGCTAAACTAAGTCCTGAATATGCATATTTTATTTATGTATATAATAGCTCCAGCTTCAGTATAGTATGTGAGCCCTCCTTGCATTTAAAAATAGAAAAGAAAAAAAAAGATGTAAAAAACAATAGCAGGCTGTTTCTTTTTTCCTTTTCCATCTGAAGGAGAAAGAAAGAAATTTATGGGAAGGGGATGTTGTTTATTTGCTTGTTTATGTTTGTGTGTGATTGAGTAAGTGTTGGGTGCGTATGTTTGGAATTGGCAGGCAGCTCCTTATCTGTGCTGGCAGATATGTTCATGATCTAAAAACAGCCTTTTAGAACTGGCTGCATGTCTCACTATATACCAAGAAACAATTTCAGCAACTGCCTCAGAGCTGAGTCCTTCTGAGACCTCAATGCTCATTTACTGTTCTGAACAGTAACGGGAGTATCTCTCCCACCGATTCCAATCCTCATCCTGTCCATCTTCCCCATCTGGCCAGATGTTACCTATTGCACCTACACAATCACTTGTCAGCAAAGTACTAGGCAGACAAACAGCCAGACACCTTACACAGCATACCTGCCCACACCTTGTCCATTCAATGTGTGGCTGGAGTTCATCTTACCTAGCTCTAGACAACTGCAACTAAGCTGGTCACTTCAGGTTTCCTCTACAGTCAGACATCACCTTTACGGCACAGTCCATCTGACTACCTCAATGTGCAAGGAACCGTGCCCTAAGAGTACAATGACTTTGGTTGGTTGGTTGGTTGGTTGGTTGGTTGGTTGGTTGGTTGGTTAATTGTTGGTGTGGTTTGCTTTGGTTTGTTCACTAAGAGAGGGTTTGGAATAACTAGTTTGAGTTATGACCACTTCATTCTTAATACTACAGTAAATCAGACCACAAGTCACACAATCACAGAATGACTGAGGTTGGAAGGGACCTCTAGAGGTCATCTTGTCTAACCTCCCTGCTCAAGCAGGACCACCTGGAACTAATTGCCCAGAACCATGTCCAGGTGGCTTCTGAATATCTCTGAGGCTGGATACTCCAGAATCTCCTTGTGCAACACCTGCCAGTGTTTGGTCACCTTCACAGTAAAAAGTGTTTCCTGATGTTCAAAGCGACCATCCTGTGTTTCAGCTTGAACCCACTGCCTCTGGTCCTGTTAATGGGCATCACTGAAACGAGCCTTGTTCCATCAGATATTTATATAAAACTCCCCCTGACCCTTCTCTTCTCCAGGCAGAACAGTCCCAGTTTTCTCAGTTTTTCCTTATAGGAGAGATGCTCCAGTCCCTTCATCACCTTAGTTGTCCACCATCTGACTCCCTCCAGAGTGTTCATGTGTCTCCTGTAGTGCGCAGCCCAGAAATGGACACAGCACTCCAAGTGTGGCCTTACGAGTGCTGAGTAGAGAGGAAAGAACACCTCCCTCAGCTTGCTGGCAATGCTTTGCCTAATGCAGACCAGGACACCATCCACCTTCTTTGCAGCAAGGGTACATGGCTGGGTCAATAAAAACCCGAGCAGAGATTGGTGCTGAAGTCCTCCATAAAGGGAGGAAATCAAGCCTTTCTGAAAACAGGTATCACAGAGTCATTCATTCTGCATGACCTATACTAAGGTCATAGAGGTAATGATAGTAAGAACAAAAGGGACATAAGCAGCCCTTATGTCAGCAAAAGCTTCAACAGGAATTCTAATAAACCAACAAGAAAAATCTTCTTTATGGGGCATTACTTCTACACATCTCTGTGTATCCAGGACCCACTTTTGGGCACCTGCAGGAACACACGACAGACTTGCAACCACCCTGATGAACAAAGCTGCAGGGTGTACATCCCATTTGGACCCTGCCTTATACTTTCTCTGTGCTCAGGACTTTGACACTCTAAAAAACATCACAGATTTATTCAGCCACAGAAAGGACACCAAAACTTTAGTATGACTGAGTGGATCACATTCATCTATACCATTCTATAGTACATCTTGCATTAAATCTACATTAGATAAAATAGGTAAAAATACGGCAAAGCACAATTTCTTTTTTAATTGTGTCATAACACTGATTCAAAGTGGGATGAATCCATGTCCCTGCAAGTTGGGAAAGATAACTAGAATCATCAGAAGTACAAGAATGTGCATCTGAATTCCTTCATCGCATCACAATTGTGAGTGCTCTAAACTTTTCACACAATTATAGGAAAGCCAGGCCAATGCCATTAATGTTTCCTGCAATACTTTAAAGTCATGACACATCACACATGCAATTTTCACAGAAATTAATGAGTTGCCTAATTCTAGAAGGAATTCCAGGCAGCTTCCTATGAAAGTAGTTATGCATAAATAGTCAGCAATTAAAAACTGGAGTCTTCTTTACCATTTTTGTTGCTGCTCTACATGGGTCCTTCCACAGCAGGACACTATTATGAATCTCACTCTGAGGCTGTAACACCTTCCATTTACTGCATAGACACTTTCTGATATATATCTTTATGGATTTATTTAGGAAGCCTGAGGAACTAACCTTTAGGTCTTTCTGTACCCTTCCAGCTTCTGCAGAGCCACTGACCTTAAAAGCGAGGGATGGGGGTGGTCCAGCGTGGAGAGAGGGGGATGATGTGCATGAGGTAAGGATACTGTAATACACCAGAAAAGAGACTGAGGTCAACAGGAGTCATCCCAGCTCCAGAAAGGATCAATAGCATCTAAACCATTCCCAATGTATTTATTTTATCTGTTAAACATTAATTGAAAGAAACACAGAAAGCCATGTGGCCTTAGTTATGCTGCCATGAAAAACTCCAGAAGGGAAGAAGTAGACCCAATATCTGAAATAATTCCTTCCTTTAACAAGCTGTTTTACAAGGGCTTTCTAATTCACTCTGACATACCCACCTGATTCATTTACAGCTTTGAGGGTAGCACCAATTAAAAGCTTTCTTTTCACGTTCTTTAAATTTGCAGATCTTTTCAGACAGATTACACTTTAAATGTCTTGAAGATTAACAGCAGATTCCAAACTCAAGTTCATCTACAAGTACCTCTTAAAATGTTCTGGACCACTGGATTGTAACTTTTTCTACTTGGGTCAATTTGTATATGAAAAGTCGAAATGACTGTTGAAGTTACCCTAATGATCTGAAGCGGTAAACCAGAATAAAATAAGCCATTGTTCGATTCACTAAATTTGATGACAAATTGCACATTTGGGGGTCTTGACCTTACCTATTTGTAATGCAGGAACTCAAGAATATATTCCATTTACTGGAATAAATCAGTGTAGTTGTCTTAGATCTGTCTCACAGAAGTATTTTACAAACTTGATTTAAGGATTTATAAGGTTTAAAATTTTCTCCACTATTGAAGTAATGTAAGAATCTTTTTTAAAAGAATTTTATTAGATTTCAGATTACTTCCATCAGTGCTTTCACTATGTCAGGGCTTGGAGCACACACAGCCACAGAGCTGGCTGAGGAAGGGCAGTTGCAGACTGCCTCAACCCCTTGCTTGGCAGCTGACACCAAACATTTACAGCAGATGTTTCCACTAAAAGGCTGAAGATTCCTCACCCCTTCCCCTCATGAGCAAACTGAATCTCAGACATTCTCCCACAGACTAGTTTTCCTCCCATTCATAATCTGAGGCAAGAATAGCCCACCAAGGCTGTGGATAATCTGATCTCTAGCAGCCCAACACTGTAAATGTTTCTTCTGCCATTGAAATCGCTTTATTTTTTTTAAACCCTTTCTATTTATTCAAAATTGATCTTCAATCAGGAAAGCAGGCCTAGACACAATGTTGCATTAGTATACAAACTGAAAAACTGATACAAATGTAATAAAGTTTTCTTGCTTTATTTATTTCTGGTTCCTCTATTGCTTCTCAAAAGACGGGTACTTTTTCGGGGGGCCACAAAATAGCAATAAAAACTTACAGCCACTGGCAGAGTACTATGACTACCAAGTTCATTTCATAATCACTGTCCCAACAGTGAGGTGCACCTCCTCATGCTTTGTTTCTAGCATGATGCACTTTACACTTACATTACTTACATATAATGGAAACAGAGTACTCTGATTGTGTACTGACAGTAGTCTGCATATTCTTTCTCGTTCTAGCATTATCCATAAAATCAGTAATTTTCATTCAATTGCTACTACCAGGTGACAGAAAAAAAAGATAGAAATAAAAGGATCATCTAGGCAATTCTGAACACACATGCTGCTGGCCACTTCTGAATATCTATTGCGTTCCTGGTTTTAAGAATCATCCAGTAACAAGTCAAACACCTTAAAGTAATGTAAGTGTACTATATTGATAATATAATTTTAATCAACCAACTATGTAATTCTGCCCCCAAAGATATTAGACTAGGTCTATTTTCCTGAGGACTCTGATAAATTGTTTTCATTGTATTTCATTCCTTTAATTGCTAGTCAATTCCCTTATCAGTCATAAAACCACTTTATTTGAGAACATTTATCTTAAGATTTCTTTATTTGGGAGCCTTTATCTTAAATTTTGTAATTGCAATGACAGAACATGAGTGGGAACCTTGAGGCAGCTGAAATCATGTGCCTTCAGATCAAAAGTAACAGAGCTATTTGTCCATTACTATATCAATGCCTTTTTCTTATATATTATGTAAATTATGTAAGCATGTAAAACGCACAATTCTTTAACAATATGATCAAGTTTGCCAGGACAAAAGCAGTAAGAGATCTGTTAAAGTAAGACACACCTACATGTTCTCTAAATTCTTGGTTTTTTCCATGAACAGTCTGCATTGATGTCATAAAGTTTGGTTATTCTCTGCTTTACAAGTCATTCTGCAGAGACATAGCTTGAAGTAACATACAAAACTACGGGTTTTCATTGTCAGGGAATTCAATAGTCCTGCCTGCAATATTTTGTCCCCATCATATTCGATCATGCTGAACTTCAGAACCTGAGAAGAATGCAGAATAGCTAACTGGTTTCAGAGACTTATGGCAGAGACTAACACATAAAACCTTAAAAAATTCAGTTGGGCTCAGTGTTTGCACAGAAGTCAATGTCCCACAGACCCCAGGAAAAGTACCTAAACCCTTGCAACATCTTTTAATCACCCACCTCTTTAATAGTTTCTTCTAATAAATTTGCAGGCATTTTCCATTTCTTCTATCAGTTAAAATGACCGAGGAGAAAATTAGTGCAATATTGAACAGACAATGTAGTGGCAATTCCCAGGATGCTCTAATATTTCAGCATCTTGTCACCATTTTGTCGATTTCAGAGAAACTGTGTGCAACTGATCTCCATTAGTGTTGTATCCAGAATTTTAAAAACCTCACTGAGAGAATTTGTTATTCAACGTGGCGTCAAAGAGATAAATTAATAGAATATATTTGTTTACCCAACACGAAAACATCACAGTCACTGGGATATTAAACAACTGAGTTATTCTTGTCTGGACTCCGATAACATCTTTATTCCTATGCATATACTAAGTTAAGTTTTGCTTTGGTATCTTATAAATAAATTGCATATCTAGAAATATGTCTTGCTTTACAGTTTTGGTGTTTTGGGGGGGGTGGGGGGTTTAGCTTCATTTTTAATAAGGAAATACTACATTGCCCTGTCCTTTTTTTTTGTGACCTAAAACTGTAAAAGATCCTCAACCCCATGATATTTATTTCTTCTGAAAACATGAAGATAGAACTTAAGTTATGCTACTGTCAGTTATTGAATGATCATTCTCAAACTTTATAACCCCTCTTAACTTTTAAAACGTAAGAGTCATCAACATTTTTCAAAAGTTTCTTCTAACTGATAATTAAAAACAAGTAAAGCATCCCCTGTTCCCTTGTGCATTTTTAAAAGTATTTAAAACTGCAGCAGTTTTACTGATCCTTGGCCACATAACTATATAAAAGAGTATCTCTGCCTCCAACATAAAGTTGGATGGTCACATTTAGCATGTGACAATCGTTTCCACCAGTGCATCTGAGAGATTTATGAAGTTTCACTGCCTTGGATGCAAATGCATTATAACACAGTACTCGTCAACAATTCTAGCTATCCCTGACTTTTAACAAAAACACAGCACAGCAGTGAACGTGCTAAGCAGAAAGAGGGATGCCCTTCTTCCTTGGCTCAGTGCCACCATGATCAGCCAAGTAACAAGGCAGGAAAACACTCTGCTGCCAGAAACACTCGATGCAGGCACCGGGCTGAGCCCGAGAGATGGCCGAGGAACAGCAGCGCTGGGACACGGCCGCTTTCCACATGGACAGGCAGGACTGAGGTGCAAGGGCCCAAAGGCCACCTTTCTACAGCAACCACGAGAACGGTGCAGGGGATCCATCACCATGCTCCTATGGCATGTTTGTTTCCAAAGCCTCTCGGCTCCGCCCGGCTCTTCCTGCCTTCCACAGAGCCTCAGGCCCCGAGGGGACAGGTTGCAAAATTCTCCCCGCATAACACGCAAGAAGCAGAAAGGGCAAAGTCCTATAGAGGTGTGTGTGGGAGGGTGGAGGCAGGGATCTCGACGGCTCCCGAGGCCGGCAGGGACCCTTAATCGTCCTCGTCTTCGCCCGAAAAGAGGAAACACGAAGGATATCGTGCCCACCGAACCAACGCCCGAGGCTCTTCCCCACGGCCGGCCGCGCCGCCTCCCCGTTTCCGCCGCGCCGCGGGCACTGCGCAGGCCCGGCGCCGCCGCCCGCATGGAGGAGGAGGAGGATGAGGATGGCGGCGGCCGCCGTGCCGCGGGCAGCTCGGCCGCCTCCGCACGCTTCGTGCGCTGCCTCTACGCCGTGGGATTCCTGGTAAGCGGGGGGCGGCGGCCACGGGGCCCGCCCCGCGCGGCCCGCGGCGGGCGGCCGCGCCCGGCAACCTTCTCCTTTCCGGGCCGAGGCTGCTGGGCTCTGGGGTGCCTCGCTGCAGCTGCTCCTTGGGAATGCCGGTGTTCGTAGCGGTGGTGGTGTGTAGCGGCCGTGCTGTTTCGCCCGTGCAAGCAGCCCCGCAGTTTGATACACTGGTCGGATTTTTATCCTTTGAATGGCATGGAATGGCTCGGCACCCGAAAAGCTGAGTCTTGCCTTGTGCTTATAAGAGAGCTGTTCCCTTTTTCCTTGAAATAACCGTGGTTCCTGTAAATTTACCAAAAAAACCCTCTAAAAATACGGTTTTTCCAGGGGAAGAAAAAAGTCCCATATTGAAAGAATACAGAGTTTAAAGAAGGTTCATATTCATTCCTGAGCCTCAGGAAAGTGCCATTTAATTAATTTAAAATTAAAAGCGATGACTTGGAAAATGAATACAAAATGAGTGTGAATTTGCACTGTGAAATGTCAAGATATTCTTACCTGCTTTTGGGTTGGGCAGTAGAAACAACCCAGTTGTTTTTTGTCCTGGAGCAAATATCCTAGGAAAACGTGCATTAGAACTTTGCTCCTTTTTACTGACTTTTAAACCTTGTGGTTCTCCAGACCTGAAATAGCTTGTTGACACTGAGCTGGGGCACACAAGATAATCAACCGAGTGAGTGTCCTTTTAAAGGGTGTGGTGATGCAAACTTCCTATAGCCAGACAAATAAATACAGCGTATCTGTCGTTCCACATTAGGAATTACACGTGAAATGAGATGTAGCTACCCATCAGAGGATTGGGTAATGGCTCTTGCTCTACCTGCATGCCTGTGACAGTCCAGTACTGCCAGGGTATAGTCTGAGACTTGTACTTTTTAATGTCTCTGTTGACAACCTGGATGAGGTCACTGAACCTCTCTTCAGGTTCACTGATGACACCTAAGATAGTGTTACTGAAGATGTTTGTAAGTGGTGTGCTCTGTTTGTTCACGCTAATGTATTTAATGATTCTAACCTTGTAAGCCTCAATTTCAACCATCAAAAAATAATTAATGACAGACTGTGAGAATTCATTTAGTGATACACATTGTTACAGTTAATCAGTCTTTGAGGTAGTCTAGTTCAGTTCAAGCAGTCAGTGATGAAAGGTGATCTTGCTCAAATAGATCTCCAAGGGACACTGGATGCTGTGCCAGATTGTAGTAGTACTGAAAGAACTGCTGGGTCAATGTGGTGAGCTTAACAAAAGGTAATAAAGGAAAAGGAACTAGTAGGAGATCCTTGTACTTCTCAGGATGGGCAGTGTCCTTTACCCTCCTCTTACAAAATGTTTTTCAATTATGCTTTGCCTTTATTCTTCTTTTTTTTTTTTTTCAAGTTTCTGTCTTGTCACATTTCTTAAGCTATACACAAAGGCAGTCTGTAAGTAGATTTAGATCTACTGTAGCTTCTTCCCCATTGTGGTTGGGTTAAAATACCATTTTTCAAAATATGCGTTCTTTATGCAAATAAAAAATATTTTTAGGTGATTGAAATTAGACCACTTTGAATATAAAGCACTGGTATGAAGTACTTTTCTTGTTAAACAGGTAAAGTTTAATATGTATTAAAGGAATATTTAATGTTTAAATATATAGATCTTTAGAAAGATTTTATCTAGAGGCGGGGGAGAGAATTGATGTTTTCATAGGTTTAACTCCTCTGTGAGGCAGTCCTTTATCTTTCAGTTTATGTTTTTTGTAGTATGAAAAATTTTCTTTTAACCTTATGTTGATATGGAGATAATTTACTTTGTTTTAAAAAATTTTTCTAATGTTGACTGTTATTAAGCCAGGTTGCTATTGTCTTTGTGAAAGTTACTAAAACTTTTCCTGCCTTCTTTTCAGGACTTATTTGGTGTGAGCATGGTTGTTCCTTTAATGAATCTTCATATCAAATCTCTAGGAGCAAGTCATACAGTTGCTGGAATCATAGGTGAGTTGCAGTACTCGATTTACAAAAGAGTAAGATAAGGCCTGGATTTTGCCTTACTGCAAATTGGACATTGTAACGTAATTCTTCCTTGCTAATAGCATAATAAAAAGTAAAGACTATTTCCAAGTAAAACTGTAAGGGCAGCCATACTGTGTTAGACCCAGCGACCTGTCCAAACTCTGACAGTAGCCAAAAGCACGTGCTTGGGAAAGAGCACACTTGGAAAGAAAAGGAAGTCTTGCAATAGCATTTGTACAGCTACTTTTCCAGCATCCAAGAATTCACAGCTTAGCAATTTAGGCAGCCAGAGGTGTTCCTTGTAGTTTTATTGTTATTTACACTTTGCAAACGGTACTTCTGCAGCTGCTTCTCCAAAGCTTTCCGGTGTCCATGACTGCTACCAGTTTGATTACAATCTGTACAGCTGTCTTGGCAAAATA
This sequence comes from Callaeas wilsoni, assembly GCA_013398955.1. Lineage (NCBI taxonomy): Eukaryota > Metazoa > Chordata > Aves > Passeriformes > Callaeidae > Callaeas > Callaeas wilsoni. Next base: position 45,100 of record VWPU01015474.1, on the reverse strand, counting down.
TTTATTCACTTTTAGGAGTGTTTACAAATAAATTCTGAAGATTTGGAATTTTATCTTAAGGTATTTAGTGATAAGGTAAAGTCTGTGGCTTTAAAGTACCTTTTATGGTATTTATGATTTGGAGTGATACAATATATTCTTTATTCCCAGACATGGGGGCTGTTATTCGGTTTTATTATTTTGCTTTTTTATTTAGCACTTCGTATGAAATAACTCTGCTTCTACACTGAGTTGACAGTATTATTTTAAGCAGCAACTAATCAGAAATATGTTTTCAACAGTCTGCTTTGATTTTTAACTTTAGAAAAAACTAGGGTTTGAGGTGTAGTCTTACAAATGAAAGGGTCTGGCAGATGTTTCTCTTGGCTTCTCTTTGTTCCGTCTCTTCTGTCACTAAGTGCTGCTAAACTCCTAGCTTCCAAAATGAGAAGATAGAGCCTGTGTTTTCTTCAGGGCTTCTGTGGTGCCTTGTAGTAGACTGAAGCACCAAGTGGAAAGCCCTTTCAGTAGTGAAATTCTCTCCTCATTCTGAGAAAGCAGTTATAAATGCCAAGATCTGTTTTGTTTAATACACCACACAAAGCATTATTATTTTACTTTACATAGTTCTACAACTTTTCAGCACTTTTTTCTTTTTTATTTTGTCATTCCCTGAAACAATTTCCTTGATTAAATGCTAAACTCCACCCTTGGTTTGTCCTATTCCCTCTTCCCATTCTTCTAGTAAACTATTCCCAGAATTTCTCACATAATTTAAAATTTTGTGCAGTTTTAATTTTTTTAAAAAAGCATAATTTTTAACACAGGTGTTTTGTTTGTTTTAGGATCTCTCTATGGTGTAATGCAGCTATTTTCCAGCACATTTGTGGTGAGTTCTAACACTGGAATCCAGAGCATATTGGTATTTCTATGGATTGTAGGGGGGAAAAGGGTGGGGTTAGTAATAGCATTTCTTGACATTTTGAAAATGCATAAAGTGTTCACATAAGCATTTTGGTTGGAGGAACTAATTTTCAGTTTGCATGAAAAATGAAAAATGGCAGTTTCGTTTATGCGGAATTGCCAGATTTTTCAGACCCAAAGAGAATACAGTTTTTAGACAAAAACTAGAATACAGATTTGGGCTCAGATATGTTACTGAGCAGTTCACAGTTACACAGGGTTATCTTCTCTAGTGCTGGTGCCAGTAAAGCAGTTTCCTTCAGTGCAGTAGCCTGTCCAAAAAGCAGTCTCATGAGTCAGCTCTTCATAGCCTGTGATCTAGTTTGCTTTCCCTGCTTAATGAGCAGTGCCTTATAATTCACTGTATGGTGTAAATTAATCATTGCATGTTTGCTCTTTGTTTGGCTTAGTTTTCTATTAGCTATGGATCTTTTATATCCTATTATTACCCTGTGTAGTGGGTTGACCCTGGCTAGGCGCCAAGTGCCCACTCAGTCGCTCTATCAGTCCCCTCTCCTGCTGGGACAGGGGAGAATAAGCTGGAGCACAGATAGTAGGGTGAGATAAGGCAGTTTTATTACAATATGAAGGAAAAAGCAAAGCAAAGTCTGCGCGCGCGAGCGAAAAGGAAAAAATAAAGGATCAATCTCTACTTCCCATGGGCAGCGATGTCCGGACACCTCCCGGGAAGCAGGGCCTCAGCACGCGTAACGGTTGCTCCGGAGGACAGTCAATGAAAACACACGAGTGTCCCCACTTCCTCCTCTCTCCCTTAGTTTTTATATCTGAGCTGCCGTCACATGGTATGGAATATCCCTTTGGCTAATTTGGGTCAGCTGGCCTGGCTGTATCCCCTCCCAGGATCTTGGCCACCCCCATCCTCTTCGATGGGGGAAGGAACATCAGAGGGACAGTGCTGCCCGGCAGTAGCCAAAACACCGCCCTGTTATCAGCACCCATCCAGCTACCAATGCAAAGCACTGTCAGGGCTGTCAGCTGATCAGACCCAATACACCCTGCTACTAATTTTCTAGTTTTGAAGAGAACAGATTATGAGAATGTCTCATAGAAGAACGTTTCAGGGTTTGTTATGCAGGCCACCTGGGATAATTTCCTGCTATAATTTTCTGGCATTTTCTTTGAAGTACAAGACCATTGTCTACTTTCTTAAAATTTATTTCCTCTTGGGAATCAAGCTGATTTATAAGCATGATAAATGCAAGTGTTCTGTTTGGCCTCTGCAGACTGCTTCTTACCTGTCTGTGCTCAGATGACAAACTCCTCATAGCCAAGATTATTGCTTTTGGGATGTTCAACAAGTGTCTAATACATAGCAGCCTGAGTGATGCAAAGAAATATTTGTGTTTGGTTATAGTTAGACTTTCAGAAGGCTTCTACTGGTAATATTTTGTGGTATTTATTGCAGGACTGTCTTTTTAAAAGGGAGATTGAAAAAAAACAAAAGGCTCTATATATGACATTAAATGGAATTGTAGTTTTGGCAGGTACCCTGCCAGCAGGGCAAAACTCTGTTGACTTCCAGATTTTGAGCACTTAGGAATGTTGTATAATAAGCTTATTAGGCTTTCATTGACAGTCCTTTGATCTCTTTTCGCAATTTAATTTGGAAGTACTGATTGATCACTGCACATAGCTTAGTGTTATAAAAAGCTTATCTTTCTTTCCTGCTTTGTGAAAGGGCTGCTGGAGTGATATAGTAGGAAGACAGTATTCCCTGCTTGCTTGTATTCTTCTCAGTGCGCTGGGTTACTTCCTTCTTGGAACATCCACCACAGTGTTCCTGTTTGCCATTTCTAGAGTCCCTGTAGGTGAGTAAACACTTGGCATTTTGCAGTTAAAATTCCATATAGTCTCAGCTTGAGAATTACTGCGGGAGAAATCATGGTATGTGGATGGCTGCATAGCATCATCACCCAGTAGCACCAACTGAACCTTAGTATTGGAAAAGTCTCTACAAATCAAGAATTCTCATGATTTTTTCCTGAAAGTAATTTGAAATGTTGAGGCTTAACCCACTAGGGAGCTAAAACTCACAAAGCTACTTACTCTAGCACTGACGAATTTGTGATTAATGAAATTGTAAAAATATAAATCATACAGATTTGGACCATTGTTATTTGAGATACCTTCTGTCTTTATTTTTTTTGACTGAGAAATACATGTTTATTAATTTGTTTATATTTTGTTGCAGGCATTTTCAAACACACACTTTCCATCTCTAAAGCCCTACTGTCTGACCTGGTTTTGGAGAGAGATCGCCCTTTAGTAATGGGGCGCTTCAATGCAGCCTCCAGTGTGGGCTTCATTCTGGGACCTGTTGTTGGTGGCTACCTTGCAGAGTTGGAAGGTGGCTTTTACCAAACGTCCTTCATCTGTGCCTCTATCTTCCTTCTGAATGGTGGTAAGTTGTAGGTCACATTTTGCATCTTGGATCCCTTCATTCCTCATTTTGTCTTTTTAAGCTCTCTGTAATACCTTGAATTCATAGTGTGTTTATCATCTATGGCATAAATATTTTGTATGCCAGTACTACTCTCTGAATTTGAACTTGTGTGGGAGGGTGGGAATTTTGAAACAGTTATCCTCCAGGTGTTTCTCCTTTGTTTTGCCTATATCTCTTCTACATGCAGACACAAACGGGAATTTTTGATGCGCCCAAAGATGAAGACTGGAAATCAGAATTTTGGGCTTTAGCCATTAGATTTGTTCATATGGTGCGAGTGTGGCCTTTCAGTGCTTTCCTTTCTTGCTTTCACTGCATTTAAAATTGAACTGATACTGTGAATAACACTAGACTTAATATTGCAAATTTTTTAAGGACAAGTATTGTTGAAGTCTTTTTTTAAATTGTTACAAACTAATGTCTTCCATGTGAAGTTGATGCAATTGAATGAAATCAACTGATTTATTGATCTGTGAAGGTCTTGTCTGGATGTTACCCTGGAGTGAAGAAAACACCGGGAATAGGGAGCATTACCAAGACAAAGGAACAAACAGTTTCTCAGCAAAATCGAATCATGACCTGCACTTGAAATCAGCAACTAGTAGAGCTGTGACAAACAGTAGTTTTTTCCAGTCTCCATGGATCCAAGTTGCAACAGTGCTGAAGAAGATTAAAGGAATTGCATGCTCTAATTTGTGGGATATATTTTTAGTGCGGTTCCTGATGTCTGTTGCTATACTGCTGTACTACAGTAATTTTACTCTGGCCTTGGAGGAGAGATTTGGGGTGAAACCCTTGTTTGCTGGATACCTAATGAGCTATAGCAGTGCACTTGGAGTCCTGGCTGGTTGTCTGCTCGGACCAATAGCAAGACTCTATGGGCACAACACTTACAGACTGTTGTTGCACTCCAGCACTTTTACCTGCGTGCTGATTCTCCTGTATGCGTCAGCGCTGAGCATATGGATGGTCATTTTGTCCTCCACGTTTTTGGCCTTCTCCACTACTATAGGCCGTACCTGCATCATTGATCTGGAACTGACCGCTGGTGGGAACGAGGCCAGCGGTACGCTCCTAGGTGTTGGGCAGTCTGTGACATCAGTGGGACGTATTATTGCCCCACTCCTTTCTGGAATTGCTCAGGAGTTCAGTCCTTGCGGCCCTCCAAGTCTAGCCGTGGGACTAGCATTAGTTGCTATTGTGATAATGAATGCAAACAAACAAAAATACCGTAGTCATGGAAGTGTCAAGTTAAAAAATCAGTAGGCACAATTTTGGATTGCACAGATGTGTCTTCACCTGCCAGGCTTGTACAGTGATTACGTGATTTTTAAAGACAGCATATTATGTTCACATGGAAGCAGGTGCATATACATATTTCTGCTGCAGGGATGTTAACTCTAGACAGATGTTATTCTAACTGGTACCACTAGGACACTTCTAAGAGGGGCAGATGTTGCTGTATTGTACCGGCTGTGGTTTTTTTAAATGGATTTTTAACCTTTTTGGAGGGGAAAATAAGAATGTCAGGAAACGCACAAATACTGCTTGTAGCTCATTTTTGAAACAATGTTTAGATTGAAAGATTGTTAAAAAAACGTGACTCAAAGGTGAATTTTTGTTATTTAATCAGAAGAATTGCAATATATTTGGCCTTAATTTCTTATGCTATCGTCTGTTTCCTTTTGTCTGTTATGACAGTAGCTTATATAACAGGGTGTTTGCTTATGTGATTTTTGTGTAGCATATTTTGTCCACAAAAATTTCTGCAGACTGTGATTAGGCACTTTGGGGTAATCATGCAACCCTTGCTGATTCCTGGTCTTTCCCAAGTAACAGAATTGGGTATATGCTAACTTCATGAACTAGAAGACCTAATTTTAGAATAATGCAAGGCCATTCAGACTGAAGCTGTGGCTGAATTTTAAGTTTTATTGAAATTTGAACTGGTGGCTTCTGTTTAGTAATAACTTCTGCTGAGCAACTTTGTCATGAATTATTTATTTATATTTCCAGTGCAATTTTTCTACCTTCATTTTAAGAATAAATTTCCATTTTAATTCTCTCAAATGACTGTATAGATGTGAGCATCTAGCAGTAGCTCATGGATCTGGATTAATGCATCCTGTCTCATCTCAAGCATAAGTGATGTTTCAGTGACAAGAGAAATACGGTTTTGTTGGTATTTTAGTCCTCATTTGTGTGCGTGGCTTAACTGGTGAGAAGTTACTCTCAGAGCTGTACAGAGAGTTGTAGCACTGCTGTGCTATTTACTGTTCAAGCTCATTACTTGCCAGTCACCATTGTTTGTATTTCATATGAAACATGGAAAAAAGTATTTTGCACTGATCATGTTCCCTATGATCTTCATTAGATTACTTGATGCAAGTACTGAGTCAACTGTGTGTAAGTGTTTGGTTGTGGGAGGTTTGTGCAATTTAGTTATCTCCTTGAACACATCAGTGCAAACACTCTTCCTGCTTTAGGTGAGTCATGGATGGTGTCTGCATTTTTTATTTTCATTTTCTTCTTTACCTTTTCCACTACCTACTAGCATTCAAATATTTTTTGAAACCTCAGTGATTCCAGTAGCAGCACCATAGGAATTCATATATAGAACTCTGAATTGTTTTAATTTTATTTATTGACATAATCAGTGTCTTATTCCTGCTGTGGTTTCAGTACATATCCTCAGAGTTCTTTATAACAATAATCCGTGTTTCATTTCTCCCTAGAAACTTGAGGCATTTTCAAGTCTCTTATCTTCTCTTGCCTTTCTTGGTAGATGCCAAAAACATTATTGCTCTAAATTTCTTACTTTCTTTCTTTCCGTCTTTTAAATTGTTTTTCTTTCTTTACCTGAAACCACCCTTCTGTAAGTAAGGGAATTCTGTTTTGCATCTCTAGCAAGGTGTTAAGGAAAAGGGTTGTAAAAAAGCTTCAAAAACTAATAAATATGAATGATTTAGTAATTTTTCCAATACTTGTTGATTATATGATGTAAGATAACATTTACCCTTCTAAATTGCTGCACGGATTTAAACTGATTTCTGTGAACATCTATCTTAATACATATCCTAATGAATATTGGTTCTAGAAACCTCACAGTTGAGAAATCCGTGGAAGCCTGTGGTCTTGGGGACACGTTGCAACACATTTTAGAAAAGATTTTACTTGTAGGCCAAAATGATTCCTGAAGTGCCACAGACACATTTCTATACAGGTACAGAAAAATTGCACTATACTTTTTTTTCTTTAAGGACTAGAAATAAAAGTGACATTCCACATGTATCATTATGTCACTGTGGTTTTTTACCCATCTTCCTCTGCTGAAGCTACAGCACAAAATAGAAGTGTTCAAGTCAACATGAAGTGTGGATGCTTTATTTTTTTTCCTCAAGCTGTGGTTAAAATCATTTGAATCTGTCTGCATTTCTCATAAGGGGCACAGAAACCAAAGGTTCAACCAAGAAGTGGCTTGGCAATGAAAGAAAAAGAAGAAATAAAAATTGAGAACTCTGCAATTTTGAGATGAAGTCCGTAAAGCTACTGTTCCTAGCGCCTGGAGATCACATTTGCACCCCTTGTGTTGCCTCTTAGTTGCCATAACCATGCAAGTTCAGAGAGTGAAGATTTAGTGACATTCCTGCAGTTATGGAGATGTTATTCCCCCTTTTAAGTTGAGGGAGGAGCAGTTGCAGCTAATTTTGGCTACAGTCTAGTGGGCAAACTACTGAATTACTCATCTGATTCTTGAATCCAGTTGTAGTATTTTCTGTAGAAGACTAACAAACCAGATCTGAATATGGACTAAAGGAAAACAGTTTCTGCCAGCAAACCACTGCAAATTAAGATTTTTGTCTTGCTTGCTGTTACTTTATTTTGGGTTGGTTTTCTTGGGCTAGTAGGAAGGGTTGGGGTTTGGTTTGGTTTGTTGGGATTTTTTGGTCTTTGCCCTTCCAAATTTTCCCTTCGGTAAAAGTGACTTTTCTGACCATTTTGATAAGCTCATGTTGAAAAGACTGTGTATACAAAATAGTAATTTATTTCTGTATAAACAGCTGGCAGCATATGATACGTACTGATTTTGTTGCTTTTAAATGATGAAGCAAATGTAAGATTGTTTTCCTCTTGGGGTAGGCTGTCTACTTTTGAAGAGGTCCTTTATAAACATGCCAGTTGTGGGGGGCAGTCCCTGACTGGACGCCAGGTACCCACCAAAACTCCTCCCCTCTGGAACTGGACGGGGGAGAGAAAATATAACGAAAGGCTCATGAGCTGAGATAAGGACAGGGAGAGATCACTCACTGATTACTGCCATGAGAAAAACAGACTTAACTTGGGGAGATTACTTGAATTTATTACCACTCAAAATCAGAGCAGGATAATGACAAGGAAAATAAATCTTAAAAACACCTTCCTGCCACCCCTGCCTCCTTCCTTGGCTCTACCTCCTCCCTTGCTGCAGCACAGGGAGTGAGGAGGTCAGTCCATCACACATTGTTTCTGAGGCTGCTCAGAGGGGAGTCCTTCCCCTGCTCCAGCGTGGCGTCCCTCCCGCAGCTGACAGTCCTGCACGGACTTCTACAGTGTGAGTCCTTTCTACAGGCTACAGTTCTTCACTAACCCCTCCAGCGTGGATCCAGGGTGCCGTGCTTCAGGAACAGCCTGCTCCAGCGTGAGTCCCCCTCAGAGTCACAAGTCCTGCCAACAAACCTGCTCTAGTGTGGGCTCCTCTCTCCACAGGTCCTGCCAGGAGCCTGCTCTCATGCAGGCCTCCCGTGGGGTCACAGCCTTCTTTTGGGCATCCACCTGCTGTGGATCCCTCATGAGGGTCCCTCACAGGGTGCAGGTGGATCTCTGTACCCCTGTGGTCCTCCATGTTCTGCAAGGGCCCAGCTGCCTCACCATGGTCTTCAGCACAGGCTGCAGAGGAATCTGCTGCAGAGCTTGGAGCACCTCCTCCCCCTCCTTCTGCACTGACCTTGGTGTCTACAGAGTTGTTTCTCACTCTGGCCACAACAGCTTCTACGGAATAACTTGTTTTTCCTTTTTTAATATGTTATTAGCCACTGATTGTCTTGGCCTTGGCCAGCAGTGGGCCCACTTTGGAGCCAGCTGGCATTGGCTCGGTCAGACAAACGGAAAGCTTCTGGTGGATTCTCAGAGAAGCCACCCCTATATCCCCCCTGCTACCAACACCTTGCCATGCAAACCCAACACACCAGTTCTGCAGATTTCCGTTTCTTGCCCAGTTTTCTTTCTTCTGAATTTACTCACTGCAGCACTATCACAGAGGCCAGTACCATTCTCATCTTCTGAGAACAAGTTGATTATTGAGCAGATAATGCAGCAACAAAATAGGACAAGGGCTGTTTATGATCTGACTTGCTCCTTTACTTCAGCTTCTCTGTAGTGTCATTACATTCCTGCTGCTGGGAACCTCCGTGGGTGCTGCCAGTGCCAGTCTGCTTATGGGTGTTGCAGGATACCCTTGGGTAAATGATCCTTTATAGTTTGGCACTTTGGCATTTGAAAACCCAAGACTTGCCTGTGCTGTTATTGCTATAATATTGAAGACTAATTCACAAAGAGCTGATCATGAATCTTGTAAGATCATGAATCTTGTAAGAGTGTATTGGAGCCTGAACTCTGAGAATCAAATGATTGTGAATGGAGGTCAGACTGCTTTTAGAAATGAAAAAGTATGCAGCTTATTTTAAATGGAAGTCTTGGAAAACTTCTGGTTTAATTTACAAAGAGAAATTAATTCAAATTTTCAATTATTTTAAATCTCAGCACCAAGGAACTGTTTTTTGAGATGTGCTACACAGTAAGAACCAGTCTTCCATTCTGTCAAATATCTAATAAATAGGAGGTCTCAGAGAGGAAGAATGAAGGTGGCTGAAGTATTTAAAATTTCTTTCCCTTTTCGTAGCAAAAAATTACTTTTTGAAACAAAACCTGTGGCAATTAGGGTGCCATATTTATGCACATTAACAAGGATATTTTTATTGGATCAGAGCTCTTGTGGTACAAAAAGCATGCCAACATCCAGTTTCAAAATCCTTCATCTTTTCTTCAGGGTCTGGGGGAAGTTGACAGAGCTTGGACAATTTTGGAAATAGTGACCAGCTAAAGCATTTCTTGGAGTGTCAGCTGATGTCTGGAATTGGTGGGCTTGGCAGCTCTTGAAAAAGTTGGTGCAGAGTGCAGTGTGTTTGCTCCCAGAGAGCCCAAGATACCCTTCATAAGTGCAGGCATGTTATTTTGGCAAAATTTTTAACTTTGTTTTTCCATGTGATTTCTGTGTGGCTTTAGTACAGAAGGATATTCTCAAGTTTTTAAATTGTTATGCAGCAAGGTTTTCTTTTGTTGAACTGGTTTCAGTGGAATTTGCATTGTACTTTAGTACAAAGTAGGACATCCCTTAAAATGTTAGCTCTTTTGGCAAATTATTCTTGGGGTTTTTTTTCAGGCATCTGCTTAAAAAAGGTAACTGGGTGTCTATCTCCTCTAGGCCTTGCTATACCTACATTCAATTTATAGCCCTCTAGGGGAAATCCTGAAAACCCTAATTCACAGTGGAACTGTATTTTCCTGCTGTCCCTAAAACTGGACTTTCTTCATCAAAAATGCATTAAAATATCTATACTACAGAGTGTACTGGGGAGTCCATCTGGAAACAAAATATTTGTATGTGGCTTTGGCAAGTTTCCCAGTCACTGCTGAAGATCTGGCTTCCTTGAAAAAGCAGGAAACATTGTCCTCAGTCAATACATGACTTTCCCCATCAGATGGTGCTCGAGGACAGATTTATTGGGCATTTCCAGCAGACAAACTGATACAACATGAAGGATGTGTCTCCTCTGCAGGCTCAAAAAAGTGAAGAAAGTGCAAGCGTGTTTTTCCTTTGCAGGAAAGAAAAAAAATTAAGAAAAAAGTAAACCTCTGACCTAAACCAGAGTAAGAGCTGGATTATAAGGGCTAACTGGAACAATGCCTGTGTCACCTACTGCTGTCATTGCTACTGAAAAGGAGAGTACCCAGGAAATCAGTTCCCAGGTATGACGAGGGTTTGATTCAGCAGCAGTGGAAAAGAGCCTGAAAAGGGTGGGAAGAGCAGAAGTGAGAAAGGCAGAGAGTACTCGCAAAGACACGGAGTCCCAGGAGATTTGCAATTCTGCTTCACCGTGTGACCATGCTGGAGATGTGCCTTGATGCTTGTATTCTGTGGATTTCAAAGTGCTTTGGAAAGGTAACAACATGCTATCCTGTTTTGGAGCACCAAGAGCTTAAGACCATATTTCCTAAAAACAACCTTCAATTTGATGTGCTTGTACCATGGGGCACCACGTTAAGCACAAATAATGTGAGCATGCCCTGTATTAATGGGCAACCAGCATAGCAGTAAGGTTCCTGAAACCTGCATTCATTATTTAAAATTGTGCCATAAAAAATAACAAGTGTTTGAAAAAAAATGAAAGGCAGCGCTCCCCAGAGAGAAGCCAAGTGCTTGGTCATTACCAGCACATGAACGAGAAAACTCCACGGAGAGTAAACTAAATGTGGATGTGCAACATTTCACGTTTATTTATTTGGTCAGATTTCAGATGGGCCTAATATAAAACAGCTAATCTAAACAGTCTGATCTGTAAGGAGGATGTTGTCTCAAAACTGAAATCAAAACTCGAGGCTTTTTTCTTAATCAAACATGATCTAAATAATACAATGACAGAGCATTCCCTGACAATTTTACAGATGAAAGTACTTTCCTGTTGAAAGACAAATTTAAATTTGTTTTTAAAACTTGCTGGCTTTGTTTGAACCCAACTTTATTTCCAAACAGGAGATGATCATTAAAGGACAGCTAAGTATTGATTTCCACAATAATCATTTGTTGAGAATAGCCATGAACATTTGACTGAGGTTTATAGGGTTCACACAGCCATTCCTCTGCAGCTTAGACTTTGCATTTGCCACACAACAGAAACTTCCGTAGCTGGAACAGAGGAAAAAGACTAAAGGACCTGTGCTAAGGAAAGAGTTCAGGAAGGTTTGATATTTCAAATACGTACATGAAATAAATATTTTGGAAATGCTGTTAGAAGAAGGAAAGTCTTACATTCCCATTTACCAACCCTCACCCATGAACATTTGAAAAAAATCTACCTTGTGGTTTTAAACGGAAACTCTGATTTTTAATAGTTCTTTCGAAACAAGCTTAAATAAAAAAATTAATCTTATTGCCCGCAGATTTAGAAATGTGCTAATGAAAGAGAAAAGTTGTGATTTCACAGTGTACATTCTTCAATGAAAGTTATCAATTTTGTAACAAGTAGAAAGAAAATTATTTCTGCATTGTACTGAAATGTGTATCTGTGCTAAAGCAAGCTCAGTACCTAGATTAAGTGGGACAGAAAGTGCAAATTCCTGAGAGCTACAGTTAAGTATCATTTATTTTAATGCACCCTCCCTTCCCGTACGCCCTCAAATGGCAGCCATTGACGCTAGGATTAAGAAGTCCATGTTATTAAGCTGCACAGTGACTTCAACTGATTCCAGGGCTCCACTGTGCTACTTTTCTGTAAAAACAAATTAGATGGAACCTTTTTGTTCCTTGGAGTGCATAGCTCAGACAAAGAAAAGATTATTTTTCCCCTTTTACAGATGAGGAAACAAAAAGTAAAACAAATTAACCAGGGTCACAAGCATGGGTGAATGAGCTTTCTTGAGTCTCAGTGGTCCCTGACTCAAACAGGAGACTGCTCGCTTTGTCTACGTGCAGTGCTCTGCGACTATTCTACTGCTGTGTTTGCATGACATTGCAACCAAGTAGCTAAGGTGCAAAAAAGCAATTTTGATTCAGAACATTATTTATCCACTTGAAGTTTTCTGGTTTTAGGCCTTCTGGTGTCCTGCTAAGTGCTGTCGGTTCTTGCTGACATAAGCGAAAGCCAAGGAAATTCAGTTTTTCTTTGGTGATCCTTAGTACCTTTCAAAGGTAACATATTGCCAAAAATTCAGAAAGTAAAAATTCAAGCTATTCAGGTCTTTGTTGCAAGTCCTTTTTATAAGCCGTATTTGCAATTCTGCCCCTACAGCTTGTTTCTTCTCTTCTTCCTCTTTTTCTGCATCAGAGGTCTTTGAACAAACTAGGCTTCAGGAATATATTTATTCCTCTTTAGAAGTCTATATGATAGGTGCATTGTGCAATTCTCAGTGTTATTCATGTTAAAGCTCTGGTTAAAACAAGTATTATTGATTATAAATAAAATCTGAAATGATACACAAGTTTGGGGGTATTTTTTAAGAATCCATTCATCACTGGACTTTCAACAATGATTTCAATGGAAAACTGGGTATTGAACCTTCATGACTTGGTTCCATGAGAGATCATATGATAAGGCACATTTCCATACTATCTTAACAGTGGAAATAATGTAATTAAATTAAAGCATTGCCATAAGTTATTTATAAAAGATATATATTTTTTTATGTCTTTAACTTTGCATTTGCTCCAGTATTCCTTTCACTTAGTTAATGGAGTTGACTTAACTCAAATGGAAGTGGTTAGACCCAAATTGAGGCTTGTTTTGTTATTTCAATGGATCCCATAGTCTGATCAGATAGTTTAGAATCCTAATTCAGTATGTCCATGGTTTATGATCAATAGTTCTCCTTTGGCTATGTTCAGTAGGGCTGGTTCTCAGGCTTATTTCTCTGCCTTTCCCCTTGCGATGCCTGCCTAGCTAACCGTGGTGGTGGCATAGGTCTTGCTGACCCATGGTCTGCAGTCAAATCTTCCCTGCTCAAAGTGCCAAATCTTGGTCTCGTCAGCAGTGGCTGCCTGAACCCAATGGACGGCTGAGGCAAAGTGCTTGGGTCCTGCTGCTCTCCTCGTCCATCCTGGCTCCCATCAACTTCGTTCTTCCACTCCACCCTAAACTCAGGTAGTGGCCTCTGTTGTCTCAGTCTCTGGTCTCTCAAGATTTTCCCTGCTCTGGGCCTTAGATTGAGCACTGTGGTAGTAGCATCCAACTCAGAGTCACTGCTGTCACCCACTGTTAATTGAAAACAGAAGTACAATTTTAGGTGCAGTATATAACTGTTTGAGGAATATTTGAGTAACAGCACACTGAGCCCTTGCAGCCATAGAATAAAGTTTCCCCATGTTTTCTATATTCAGTGCTTTCTGATTGGATCCAGTAACAGCTTCTTAACTGCCAAAATAGAGGATAGATTTGACTAAAAACATCTCTCCCCTCAAAAGTGTGATTTTTAGAAAGGTCTCACTCAGCTGCTCCTTGATTGCCAAGTACTCCCTTGACTGAAGTCACATTTCCCTAGTTCTGGGAAATTTCCAGTTCTCTGGACAGAAAAAACTGCCTCTCTCTGAGCTTAGGGTCTAGTCCCTGCTTACATCCAAGGAGGATACCAAAATTAGATTTCTCTCCATCACACCTCAGGAAATCTAAACTGAGAGGCATTTCCAGAGCACAACATGTACAGGGGCTCTAGAAACTTGACTTTGGAAAAGGAGCATGAATACAAGGCAAAGGATCTCTCAAGGTCAATGTTCAGATGGGTGGAAATATCCCATCCTTAATAAGCCTCAACGTAAGACATGAAACAGAATCAACGAGGCAAACCTTATAGGTTGCAAGTGCTGCAGACTCTTCCACTCAGAGCAGGGTAGAATATGCTCTAGGGAAAGCTGGCATAATTTTTTAGGGAATGCTCTTAAATGATCATTGCCAGGTCAACCAAGCTGGAGATTGTCTGGATGTGCACATGTGAATATATTTTTCCCCAGCAGACTTCTTTAAAAAGAATTAACATCTTCCTCAAAACTTGCACACTTGTGTCATTTGTTAATTTTAACAACAGTTTATGAATGCCTCAGATTTGTTCTTAGACTTAAATCAGATATGATGTTTTAAATATATCAAAGTAAACAACTGTGTATTGTGCAACTGTCATAAGAACAACTTAGATTAGCAGCTTTCATGTTATTTCTTTTAAAAAGGTGAGGAAGGGGTCAACAAAATATATGACCATGTAATTGTCCATTCACCCAGATAATTATATATCAAGGAAGGTCTTCATCAGACTGTGTTTTCAGGCTTTTTCCCTTCTAAATATGTCAAATAATATATTTTTTGACAATTGAATAATCTGGAGGCACATTTTCTTTTTAATTCTAGGTGACAGTAGGTGACCTCTGAAGTCTAACTACAGAATAAAAGGCATCCTATACTCAGGAGAGAAAAGATATCATTATTAACAGATAAAAACACAGTCTATTTTTAAATTAATTGAGAATAGTGGAAAACTAATTGGGATGGAGATCAAGAAATTTTAGCAACTTTGCAGAGATTTCTTCTTCCCAGCAAGAGATCTTGATGAGAGCTTTTCATGAAAGAAAATGCTCCTAAGTATGGTATAAGCATGGCAATGAAACCAGTAACAACCAAAAGTAATACATAGAATCGGGCAAAGTTTTCACATCAAATAGTTGTGCTCCAACAGATTTTTTTTTTTTTTTTTTTTTTGTTAGAACTCAAGAACTACAATATAAAACATTGGTGAGATTCGGCAGACAAAAAAATAACAATTTGGTTGTAAACTACAGCATTTTGAATTCTCCACGAGAACAATAAACTAGATCTAATGTCCTCATTACCCTCTCTGGTTTGGTTCTCAGAGCAGTGTCCTCTACCCTGACCCCAGAGAGAAAAGAACCAAATAGGCTCGTAATCCAGAAGGGATATCTGGACATTATGGAAAACAGATGAAGAGAATGAGCCATGGCAGCGTTCCTGGTGCAAAAGTGCAGCAGGCTGCTGCTTGCTGACATCAGGAGATGTGCTGGGAGGACCATGCCAGTATGGAATAGGAAGTGAGAAAGCCCCACAAAAACCTTACTGTCCAGGGCATTTCTCTACACTCACATTTCTACTTTAGGATACACTGCTTTAAATGCTCTAATTTGCTAATTTCTCTACATCATCCCTGGAAAAACTTTCCTCCTATGTAAGCAAAATGACTGCAGCACAGTAAGAAAAAAGCAGAAAAATTGCATTACCTCTGGAAGATGTTTTATTTCTCACTCGTAGTTTCTCTGGGAGTTTAGTGTTTTTAGGAAGTGAAAGGAATCTTTTTGTATTTGCTGCAGCCTGCGTGCAAAGAAAACCAAAACACTTTAAGTCACTGTAGACTAGGATAGCTGCATAATGCATGTTAAGATACACAACTGAGGCTTTAACAGATTTAGGTAGCTAAAGGGCTGGAGAGTAGTTTGGGATTAGCTAATATGTGATCTTTTACTACACACTCAGTGCTGATTGCTGGCTGAAGTCTGTGCCTAACTAAAAGGTAAAGACTGAATAATCTCAAGCAGTTTAATCAAATGAAAGTCTAGTGATATGCCCTCTGAGATCAGAGCTCATAAACTTATGGTCTCTAACCTCAACCTGGCCTGCACAGGTTTCCCTAAGGAAGGCAAACGCTGCAAGCATGGTACTTCATGCAGCTCCATGTTTAAAACTTGTTTAAAAGTTTTTATTAGTCAGCTGCAAAAATGTGGTTGAGACTGAAGCTTGGGCTCAAGAACTAATCTGTATTCTGATCCTGCAAGCACTTTATACATATAAATGACTTTATACAGTTGACTAGTCACACTGAAGTTGATGAGGAAGTTAGGCACCAGCATGATCATTTACCAGTTCAGGGCATAAAAGCCTTGTTTTCCCCAGATGAAGATTTAAAGGCTCTGGGAACAGACCACACTTCAAACTTCCTGGAACATGAGAGGTACTTTCCAGGACAAGTTGCTTTTTTTTTAAATTCAAAAGTTTCTCAAAGACATCCTTTCTTGCATTTGCTACAAAGATTTTTAAAATCTTTACAGTCTACCAGCTCACACCATTCCTTGTGGCAGACCCAAAGGGAGCCTGAAAGAAAATTTATTTTCCCTGAGAGATTTTTTCTCTTTGGATTTTTCTTCTTTTCCTCTTTCTCCTCTTCCATCTGTGGAGGATGTACCCAAGAGTAATTATTCTTAAAATTATAGCCATTGTGTTTTAAAAAGTTATCAGACACCCTTTTTCTCTCCCTGCCCCAAAAGTCCTGCTGAGTCTCCTCACTGTTCCACACAGTAAATAATTTAATTGTATGAAAAAGATAACATATTGAACTCTGGTTGAGAGGAAAAAAAAAATCATTCAGGAACAGTCTTATTGTCATAATTAAGATCACAGTAGCTCTGGTAATGATCACCTATGAGCTACAGCCCTTTTGGAGACATTATTCCAGCCTCAGCTGCTGAAGGACAACTGTATCAATGAAGACAACAGTCACTAAGTAACATGAAAATACATATTTACAGGATGGCTTCTTTCCTTGATACCTTATATGATTTGGAGGATCAGTTTCCCTGCTTAATTAGTGTGCTCCATTCCAATATGGTTGGAAGTTTACAACTGCAGGATTGCCTCAGAGAGTCAAATACTATCATGCCACAGCAATCCTTGTAAGTGGAAGGAGTTTTCCCAACCAGTGTAAAAATCTGAAGGCCTGACTACACTTTATGAATACTAAAGAGCACACAATATTTTTCAAGTGAAGAGCTTGATCTGACTGATGTGGTCAAAAGTCCTCTCCTATATTTTGGAGCTTATTGTAAGTAGCTTTTCTATCTCAAAGTCATTTTTAACCTTTGATCATCCACACTTCATCAAAATACAATCAAAAACTGATAGAGAATACTGATCATCCCTACATTGTGTATAGAGCCTGTCCAGCTTCTCTGAGGTAAAATTATGGCAGCAGATCCCACTCCCATACCACATTCTACAAGACTGAAGCTTTGCTGAAGGTGTCAACACAAATTAAGGGGCTCACGTGTGCAACTCAAGGTGTCAGTGTGATATTACACGTGCGGTTGTCTTCCAAGTTCAGGATTTTTTCCTGCATGTCAGAAGATTGTTTTTTCTGCAGGACAATTAGCTGCAAAGAGCTGCTTTCAATAAAAATTAAAATTAAAAAAAAAAAACAAACAGACAAAAAACCCAAAAAACACCACAAAATGCAAGTACCGGTCTTTCCCTTGACAGGCTGTTTGTTTTCCTCAGGCTCTCCCTAAGGCTGTGTCGGCGACGGATCAGAATTTCTTTAGCCTGCTTTTCGTTTGCATCTGCAGCCAGGCTATGTCGGTTGTAGGACATTGTCTGAAATAGAAAAGCAGTGATCACAGCCTGGAAAGCATGATGTCAAATGTGTTGGGCTATACGAACAGGGACAAAGAGGTTTTTTGCTTTAATAAGCATAATAAATCCTTGTTAACAAGGTCATATTGCAGATGATTAGGAACAAGAACAATAATTATGCCAAGAATGTTTTTATTCAAATGCTTCACAACCACCTGTTTCTTTTGTTGGTTTTGGCTCGTTTTTTTTAACCTGCTGATACTTATAATGAAAGAAAAAATGGAAGAAGCTGGCTTAATACCATGTTTACCCCCACACTGTAGTAGCTTGGTCAGTATGTCAGTAGAGGACACATATTTGAAAGTGATGAGTCCCCTAAAGGGAAGTCATTTTTACCTCCCGCAAGCTGAAGCTTGCTCAATTTTTGAATGTTTTCCAAGGGCTCAGGCATTCAAACTATTTAGCCACAGGAGGATAAATGTGAAATGTCCTTTTGCTTTTATTTAACTGTTTTTCCAGTTCATCATCTCTGCTCTTAATGCAAACAACTTTACAGCTGGAGGCAAATAGGAAATGTAATCCCATATCATGAAGTGACCAATATACTGATACAAGAAGACAATGTTGGGTTGAACTGGCCCCTATGATCCGACTTTAATACTGTAGGTATATGGCAGGTAATAAGACAAAAACATTAAGCCTTATCAATTGTATAAGATCAAGTCAGTATTTACACAAAGGAATGTGAATATGCTACTGTACACATGACAGGATATGGATTCAAGGCAACAAAAGTAAATAAGAGGATTATTTGTTATTATACGATAGAGCAGATGTACTAGCTCAAAGATGTGTTAGGAAGATAATCAGTATATGCAAAGAGCAGTGGGATATTTAAGTAGGCAAAAGTTCATCCTTACTCGATGTCGTATTTGGTAGAGATTCTTTGTTAATATTTCTCGCATGTTTTCCATTTCAGTGGGAGAAAGGGGCTTTATCTTTCCTTCATGATAGTCACTGTGGCAGAATGAAAAAAAAAAGGAAAATAGGGGAGAGGGAGAGAGAGAGAGAAAAATGTTTTTATTTTTATGGTCAGGAATGACATTTTAATTATTTCCTTTGTTAGAGGTGGAAACAACATTTCAAAACAACCAAGTAATAGGTGAAAATGTAACATGTAGAAATGAAATCTTGACTTCATTTGAGTCAGTGGTAAGACACAAAGTGTGATATAAATTACAGTAATTTGTACATTGTCTTTAGGTAGTATTCAAAATGCCCCTCAGGCTTCCCTTGTAGCTATTCTCAGCACACAGGCAGGCACATGTTCGAGTCCACCCCCGCTCTACACAGCAGATCAATGTTCCAGGGAGCAGCTGTCCCAGTAAAACTACACACCCCGGAAGAACACAGCACTTCCCATGAAGCTACAGGCAAAAGGCTCTTGTTTCGCATCCTCTTACTGTTCTGGTGACATTAGGACACACAGTATCCTAAGTCAAAGTGATTATCCTGCCTACAGCCCGGGCTGTGAAATAAATTACGTGACCCAGCTGAGATGCTTGGCCGTGCTGGCATCACTTGCTTACCTGAGAGACACCGATGATGGGACCTTGCTTATCATTCCACTCTCAGCCATCTCAATGGCATGCTTGATTTCTAGCTTCTTGTATAGAGAAACAATGCTGGATTTGGGCTGGTTCTCACGGATTAGAAGTCTTCGCAGGTATTTATTGTCGAACTTTTTAAACCTGTACATGAGGCAAACCAGCCCAACAAGTTAATTTTTACTGTGCATAGTTAAGGAAAGCCAATATATTGCAGCTAATGAAATTTTAAAGGACTTTATTGTCTGGGAATGTGTCTGTTCATGTTAACAACCTAATGCTGAGTAACCTAAGAAAGGGTCAATTTCAACTTTACTTCAGATAAATAGTCTTAACCTGTGTTTTGGTTAATATGTTAATCCCTAGAAGCAACTTTAAACTTTTAGGTATTCTGTGTTATTAGAAAATATTATTTTTAATTCTCTGTTTTCTTCAAGACAAAGAGAACATTAAATATTTACTGTAATAACAAATAAAAGGCCAAAATTTGCATCAACTGCTTTTTCTTTGAAATTTTAGCCTGCTTTTGTAAAACTTTAGAACTTCTTCTGTTCTCTAAAGCAACTGCACCCTCTTGGATGCTTAGTGAAAAAATATTGATTACAGCTGGTGTTGATTTTGTTTGTCAGAAAATATTTTGCCCTCCAGACATTTTGGAATAATTCTTGAATTCGGGTGTGAAGGTCATGAAGAGGCGGGACTCTCCTTTGCTCTGCAATCTT
Source organism: Callaeas wilsoni (assembly GCA_013398955.1). Taxonomy (NCBI): domain Eukaryota; kingdom Metazoa; phylum Chordata; class Aves; order Passeriformes; family Callaeidae; genus Callaeas; species Callaeas wilsoni. The sequence continues at coordinate 25,155 of VWPU01015474.1, read as the reverse complement.
TCCATTAAAGATCGCACATAGACTGGAGGAGAACCAGGCTGAGTAAAGAAAAGTTGTACCCATGTCACGCATCTGTCAGGAAAGCGTCCTCATTGTGTTGCCCCCAAGTCATTTGGAGAGGGCTCTCCTCAGCCATTCCTGCTGGTGCTATTCTCTCTTTTTATAAAACACTTAAATCCTTCTTGGAGCAGAGACTAGAGGGTGGTCAGCAGTGCCCATGCTTTGGGTCTAAAGAATTTGGGTGTAAAAGGAATTGAGCCAACCTAATGATGATGATGATGATGATTCAGCAGATAAAGTAAAACTATGAATTATTCCGGTATTGGCAGGGGTAATCTTCATAACTGATACTAAGTCTTTAGTAATACCATCAAGAACGTGCAGCTGCCTGCCATTAGGATCTCTCATGTATCTCATGCCAGCTGCTGCCTTGATCTTTCTAGAGGAAATCAAATAGCTTTTGTATGTTTACCGTCAAATAGGAAACTAACTCATCACTTAACTCCCTAAGAAATACAGTTTGCAGGAAGACAGCTGGGTGGGGTGAAGGGCTCAGCAGAAATACAGGAAATGCTCTGCAACAGTCAGAAACATGGACCATCAGAAGGTACCATACTTCACCCTGGGATCAGAAGGCTGCCTTTCTTCCCAGCTGGAGATTCTGTTCTACTTGCTTGTGGTTTAGTAAAAGACATTGTTTTGCTACTTTCCCTTTGAAACCCACATGTTCTAAAAACAACCATCCACTTTCAAGAATAAATGCTGAAAATGAAATATGATGCCCAACAGGCTTTGCTGGTTGCTGCTGAGCCATTTCAGCCTCTCCTGTATAACAAAGAGTTTCAAATGCCACTCTTACTTATCTCTCCAAAAGTTGTGACCCCAGTGTCCGCATACATCTTCAATTCCAGTCTTCACATGGTCGAAGAACTAAAGGAAAACATTGGTTCATTACGTAAACTTATACACATCACCTGGCTTGTCCTTAGACCTTATTAGTTTCCAACTTACTTTAAAACAGAAACATCTAGTCACAACTCAGGACAATGCTTCAGCTTTATCAAATGCAGTCCAAACCAAGCTCAAACACAGAATCTGTTTCTTTCCCCCTGGATCTTCCTTAGCTCACAGCCCCAAAAGGAGAGAAGTTAGTTGCTAATTTTCTCAATGTCAATCTTGCTCAGCTCCTGCCTGAAACGAAAGGTTTTTCCCATATTTTCACTTATTTGAAATTCCCTAACCACTAGGTGTTATGCCTGGACCTTCCCCAGGCCTGATGGTGAGGCAAGTATGACTTTGTGGAGAAGACAATCTCAGTGGACAGAAGCTCCCTACATCAGCACCAGCCCCTCAGGATGCACAGACAGAACTGAGAGCCAGCATTAGGTCCTGAGATCCTATCTTAGGAATTTGTATCCTCTTAAAGCATCCTGTTAACCTAATATTAGAAACACACTCTTCCTGAGTCTATTATCAATTATGAAAAACTGAATTGGTTCAGCTAAGGTCTCACTTGATCCCAGAGGAAGCATGATTGCTTTTAATTCAGGAACCATAGTAGGGGGTCTCTCAGTCTCAGGAGAAAAACCCTGGTAGACATGTCCTAAGGATAAACTCTAAAAGGACAGACTTTCAGATGCCTAGATTGGCTTCTTTCGCAAATGAGGCCCTTGCTATTCCTCGCTTCTGAAATTTCAAGCCACTTGCCTCAGGTATGCTGCAAGAAGAAATAGGTTCAAGAAGATGCATGGCTAGTAGTCTGCAACAATTGGGCACACACATGTACCAAACATATATCCATAAAAAAGCTGATGATGAAAGAGTTAAGTAAGTTTAAAAGTGTGTTTAAGAGAAGTTTGCATTTGTTTAATTAGATTAACTCAAATGCAGTATAATGCAGTTAAATAAAGCCAAAGGTTTCCTGATGTAGCCAAATTATAAAATAACATGTATCTCATGTGTGAAATAAACTACAGAAAGTGAATTTACTTTAAGATCTGAACAATTAAGAAAGTGAGAGATTCCAAAATAATGATACATAACAATAATTTCAGTAACTGCCTAAAGTTAAATATAAGCTTTACAATTATTGTGCATATAACAGCTATCAAAAAGAAATCTAGTACAACCTCTCCCTAATACTGATGCTGAATACTTGGCTGTCTGAACATGGCTAGGAATTTCAACTATACATGGGTTTCACCTATGATACTGAGGCTGCAACATACCCTGTTATAAATCTCTTCACTGACAGCAGGCTGCTTTTTATTTGACCTTTTGACATCAAGAAACTCCACTAGTGGACGAATTGTTATTCCCTGTGAAGAAAAAAAGAACACAATAATTAGGAAATTGAAATCAATCTTTTGATTAGCAGATTTTGCACTTAGCTATGAAGTCCCTGTCAGTTCAGACTCCATTAATGCAACAGAAGGAAGAAAGGGGCACCCTAGAACTGAGAGGTCCAAGAGTGTCAACCTAACAGAACCTATCAGGAACACATCTCCTATCCTATCCATAGTAATTTTAATTTATTTTTTTCAGTTTCGTTATGCATTAGAAAAACATGAATTCATAAACTGATTCTCTGTAATTTCAAAATGAACATGTAAAGTCCTCTTTTTTAATGATTACTTCCAAAACAGGTATTCAAAGATATTTAAACAGTACTATTACTGGTATTTATGATCATGAAACTAAGGGGTTTTGTAAATATGTATCCTTGCCTGACCATTCTCAGAGAAAGAACAAAAAGGTTTGGCTATCTCTGAATGATATAATGGTTTTCAACAATTATTTGTGGAAGAATTAAGATAATTTGTTTACTCGTACAGACACACTGCCACAGGGAAGAGGAATGAATCTCCTGTGGTGTTGAGATCAGTCCCTACTATCCCAGACACCCAGGTCACATTTCTTTTCGTAAATGAATCAAGCTTTATCTTAAAAGTAGTTAGGTTTCTTTGCCCCATTGCTCATAATGGAACACTCATCTTGAACCTTATTGTTCTGATAATTAGAAAGCTGCTTCTTAATTGCATCATGGTCACTGTGTACCACTTTGTTCTTGTGCCAACATTTGTCTTTTTAGTTTAAACAGTGTCCACTCCCTCATATAAACAGTAATTATAGTCTCGCTTCTCCTTCATCTTGCTAAGGCCAAGGCATCCTGGTCTCCTTTCACATGACAGGCTTACCAGTCCCATGATCACTCCAGAACGTGCCACTATGCTCTAATGGAAGTAACTGTCTCAGCATGTCCTAGGATCAGATTTGCCTTTCTTCTGTCCCCACTGCATTGTTGACTTAAAATCTACGCCATTACCAACTAGTACACCTGCATTTTTTTCTCTATTTTTTTCCAAATCAAAGGTTCCCATTTCACAAGAGAAATTCCTAGTAAGAAAGTCCTAGCAAGAACACATTTGCACATATTACTGTTCAGTTTAATTCCGTTCCTTTCACATTGGCCCTCAGTTCTTTCTACAGGATACTCTACCTCACTGTCACCCTAGGAACACTTTTCAAAATCTGTCATCAAGGAACATCAACAACAAAAACTACATTTATGTGCCATGGTCAATTAACAAGAGTATTAACTTATCCTTGAGGAATTCCTTTAATAATATCTCATCAGCCTATTATCTGGTCAGGGTGGTTGAACACTTGAGAAGGTGCCCAGAGAGGCTGGGGTATCTCCATCCATCAGTATATTCAGAACTCAGCTTGACGTGGCCCTGAGTAACATGATCTAATTTGAAGGTGGCCTTGCTCTGAGTGCAGGGTTAGACTACAGACCCCCAGAGATCCTTTCTGACCCAAAGGACAATTTGATTCCATTTAAAGGAGAAACTGTCAGCCCCTTCCTCATTCATTTTACAGTCATCCTAATGTCAATCTAAATCTCAGTTTAATGAGTAGTTACACTAAGAATCTCTTCTGTAGCACCTTCCTCAAAGATTTTACAAAAGTCCAGTTAAATGAGATTACTCTAGAAAATAAATTGCCTTATAAAAGAATGATACCAGGTTTTTCTTTGATACATTATGTTGCATCTCATAGCACATTCCATTTATCTCCATATTTTAAATTATTCTGTCCTTCAAAATTAGTTTTCACAGCTAAAGTCAACTAACTGACCTCCACCTTGCCCCTTTTCCCAAGCATGAGCACAGATACTTGCTTCCCACAGCACATTTTTCCATGTAAAAGGCAGAGTTAAAAAATTCTGTATTTTTTCCACAGATCTGCAATTTCATTAATAGCCACTCACATCTCTCTCACTGCTCTGGATAACGACTAGTCTGATATGTTTACTTGATGGGCTTGGCCTCCTCTACATTTTGCAGGTTTCAGTCTCTTGACCGCCGTTGACCAGGCCTCCATGGCCAGGTGGTCAGCAGAGACAAGTTCTTCATGTCCTAACACACACCTGGTGCTTTTTTAGGCACATCCAGCTGGTTTGCAGCATCACTTCCTAACACCCAGACCCCAGTTCATCTGTCGGGGCCCTCAGTGTCTTTCCCTGCTCACTGTGCACTATATCTAACACTAAACTCCTGAGTAAACACACAAATTTAAACATTCTAAAAAAAGGAATTAGTGCTGGAACTGTATCCAGATTACCTTTTATCTCTACTCCAACCTCACTAGTCTTAAATACTTAATACTACTTATATGTTGGCATAAGTACTTTAATATCTGGCATATTTTTGCTACCTGCCTGTGGTATGCATAGCATTTTTTTCTACTATGACTATGGCGAGTACCTTCAAGTACGTTCCTTACAGTAAGTTAGAATATTTGTTTTCCTACTCATGGCTTATTTACAACCTGTCTGAGAAAGAAGATGTCCAGGAGAAGAAAGGTACTACCTGAATGAAAACGGTAAAGAATATCACCACAATAACTGCAGTGATGAACAACTTCTTCCTGGGAAACACCGCAGGAGGAAGCAGAAATACAAGTGAAAAACAAATTGCTCCTCGGAGACCTCCATAGGCGATAATAAATTGGTCCTTAAAAGTGAGAGGTATTGTCCGGAATACATTAATGATCTGAGTCAGAACAAAAACACCTGAGGGAAAAAAACAGAAATAAAAAGAAGGGAAAAAAAGGGAATTTAAATTACACAGAACTAGCCCATGATGCCAATATTTGTTTAAAAACATTTTTATTTGCTTCTTAACTTTTATTTGCTTCTTCAATATATATTATTGAAGAACTGAAACATTATTTAGCTGCTTGAAAATATCATAATACTAAATTTAAAAGCCTTAAAAACATCATTTTAAACATATTTAGTGAGCTAAACACCTCAGGTCAGCTGGATTTAGGACCTGAAGCAGCTAACAGATCTCCACAAGACAGCTATCTGCTAGACTGCACCTCTAGAACAGCAATAATTCTCTGTGTCAATATAGACCAGGACTCCTAATTGCTTTTTAACAGAATTTGAGGTGATTTTGAAGACTGGCTTGTTCCCTCCATCAGTCTGTGCTTTGAACATGGCAAATTCCTGTTCACTCAATTTTACTCACACAGACAGGAAGGATGCAGGACTGGGGATGGGGGAAGAAGACGTCAGTGCATGCTGGTGAACCGTGGAAAAAGGTTCCAGGGATGTGGCAGACTGGAGCAAAGGTTAAAGGCAGGTGAAGGGGGCAAGCAAGGGGGGCAAGAGCTGGTGGCAATCAGGCTGTTTGGCTGCTCTTCAGCATAAAGTATTAATTGTGGGGTTGCAGGTGCAGTAGGAAAATAGTCCAGATTTCTGCTCTGGAATGAGACTCAGGAGCTGGACGTAGGGTTGCAGATTAGAGCATGACCCACCTGTGCACATGGAGGGACTGAATCATTAGAGATGAAGCTGGGCAGAGGAGCAGCTTTAAGACCTAGCAGCCTGCCCTGCACTTACCACGCTAGGTAAAAGAAAAAGAGCTAGTACTCCAAATTCAGGAGGGATCAAACTGTTTCTTACAGGAGTTTTTTCTTTACAATATAAACCTGAACACTTCAATTACAGCATTTCCTGGTTTCATAATGTCAATGACTGGGAAAATCCCAAACCTAGTAAACATAAATTAAAAACAAAACAAAACCAAAAAAAAAAAAAAACCAAAACAAAACAAAAAAAAACCAAAACAAAACAAAAAAAAACCAAAACAAAACAAAAAAAAACCAAAACAAAACAAAAAAAAACCAAAACAAAACACAAACAAACAGACCCCACAACCTTTTTAATTGCCGTATGACTGCTAATTCTTTTCACCAAAGTTTGCTTATTTGTAAATAAATGTTTACTTAAACACATGTATTGTGATTAACAAGCAGACTGCCTCTCACTTTAGACTGGCAGGACAGGGCAAAAGTGATTTTTAGGTTCCATTTTAGGGAAAGGTGGCAGCTGACCCTGCGATATAGGGCATGTTACTAATACAAATACCATTCTATGAACTAATGGGTGTCTTTCTAAGGTTTGGTATTTTCTACTTGACAAGAGGTAAAACATTTCACTTGCAAAGAATACCGACCCACAGTCTGAGACTTGCTTACCCAGTGCTCTCCAGATTAAACAGAAGAGGAGGGTGAAGCTAACAAAGGCCCAGTTCCACTCATGGTTCTTCCCAACTGTAGACACGCCCATGAAGATGAAGATTAAAGTCTCACTGACACTGCTCAGCATCTTCATGAAATATTTTATTGTTGTGTAAGATTTTTGAGAAACATTTTCCTCCACGTATTTATTCATGGTCATGGCACAAGCTGTAATCCTGAAAGGCAAACATTATCCCATATTTCACTGTCTTTATTTTTCTTTTAGCCTCACTTACATCTACATAATATTATTCATTTTCCATAGTTCTCTTTAAAATGCAAAGCATAACTTATTCCATAACCAATCTCAAATGTACAGACTTGGGGAACTTACAGTTTTGGGCACGATTTTTTGTTCTGCAATGGGAAGTTTTCTGAGAAGACATCAGTGTATGCAGAGGTTTTTCACATACTTAATGCACATGATCTGTGCAGGGGTCACTCCAGCTCTGTTTTGAAAGAGGCAGAGATGAGGAGAGACAGGGACAGCCTTGGAGAACAGGAGTTGCTGCATCTCTTGCTGCTGAGGGACACTAGACAGGGTGGAAACTGCATATCCTGGAGCAGGGCAGGACTTCCCTCCTTCCCTACCAGCAGCTGTCCCACCTCAATGCAGGGACAGCAGCCAGCTTCTCTTTCCAAGCAAAGTAAGCAACAAGGCTATAGACAATTTGTCATCCTTCACCACTTCAGACCTGCTCTGCCTGCACATAGGGCTGAATAGGAGAAAAACATCACCAGAAATCACACTGGTGCTGCTGCACATTTAAACATCTACAAATGAATGGAATGGGCATTTCAGCTGATACATGAGAGAAAATAAATGGATTATTGTAAATACATCTACAAGTCCATTTTCTGTGTTAGTAAACAGAGTTTTTCAATCCTCAGGAAAAGCAAAGAATGACATTACTGGTTGTACATCACTTGCTCGGTATGGCTGTCCATGGTACAGGGATGGCTGAGGACCACTCAGCTACACATTTACAAGTTTTAGGGTAGTTAGCAGAGCTGGCTGGAGGATAACCTCAAGGTGGTGTCTCAGTGCAGGGAAGGACAGTCTGAGCTAACTAGTAATTATCAGGGTGGACAACTAAGGCAAGATACATTGTGAAACAGCTGTCGTTCCTGGTTCTGCTGCCTAGGGCAACAACATCTGCTCTGATTTCCCAGTTAAAAACATTATACATATCCATGTACGGGTTCTCAGTCAAACCATGCTCACTAAATCTAAACAAAGAAAGAGAGATGTATTTGCATTGTCTTTCTGAATACAGCCAACTTGTCCTCAATTATCTATTCCAGTTATACCAGGTTTTCAGATATAAATATTGCTAACATAGGTGATATTTCTTCATGCTGAAATCTCTACACTTCTCTCTCTCATGGGGAAGGAGAGCAGGTTTGCTAGCATCTCTGAAAATTTCTCTTGAAATCTCCCAAGTTTTGCGGAGATTTCACTGCAGAAACTCTTCTACTAAGCGTGTCCTGCCTCTAAGCCAAGAGCCCCATCTCTGAACCACTCTAAACCAAACATCCCTGAATGTGAATGTAAATGGAAAGGCAGACTGGAGCAGAGCTCAGAAAAATCTCACTGACATTATGAACACACATGACTGGGTTCTTTCTTCTAAATAAGAGATTTTTTAAAAAATTCACAAAGCAGGAGGAATCCCAGAAGCAGCAGCAACTTCAAAAGGACCTTCATACAATGAACTTTCTTAGCATTTTGCAAGAGAGGATCCATAGCAGCAGTTCAGGTTGTAGTCACTGGCAGACTCTGAACACATTTCTCTTGATTAATTAAAGTTATTTTTGTCCAGAAGTTTCCTTCTCTTACATGGAGCCACATCTACATCCCCAAAGTGGCTAGACAACAATACTTCTTAAGGACAAGTCTGGGAGGACATGTGGACACTGGGAGAGGACACAGTGTAGTCTGCTGACCTCTCACAGGCAGCAGAGGCCCTGAATGTACATAAGAGTGAATAAAACCCAAGGAAGAGGACGTGATATGGGGACAGATGCAGTCTGATGGGGCAGATAGCAGCTTACAAATACAGGCAGAATTGTGCACCTAACCTGGCCTTCACCCTACATTTTTGTCCACCTATACTTGGTGATGGAGAAGAAAATCTAGTCAGCACAAAATAAAATTTCCACTGCCATGCAAAGACTAGCTCCAACCCTAGCCAAACTCCAAGTCTAAGGAGGAAAGCCTAAGATTATTCCAGACCCCCATCTATGTTTAGTGCTGATATAATTGTCAGCCCTCTCCTCACTGTCAGCTGATTTCACCATGGTCTTGAACAGAAAGATCCTCTGTGGTCCACAGGTAGCATGTTGCCTGGGAAGCAGAGCTCATCCTGGTTACACAGGGTCCACTGTGGAAGATATAATGCAGATTTCATAAGCATGCAAACTTTCTCCCTGAACCACTCGGTAGTTAAGGTAACGCTTCTAGATTCAGCATGTGGTTGGGACAACAGAGGTCCTGAATTTCTGCCAATACTGACAAACTGCATGATCTGATGATCGTCATGACTGATGATGCTTTTCACAGCTGTCCTCCCTGTTCTGATCTTACAGTTGCCCAGATTGGGGACTTACAACAGATCCCACAAACTTCTGTGCCTGATGAATAAAGTGGAATAGGACCTGGCATATGCATGGGTTTTGTCCTGACAAGAAGCAGCAACTTGGTCAGGACATGTACTCAAGCCCAGAAGCTGTCAAACACTCCCAGGTTCCTCAGTTTGCACACAGTTCTGAAGATCAACCACAAAAGTACATGCACAAATCTTCTCAAATCTACCTAACGCTATGACCCTCCAAAAGTCTCACGCACAGTGGCAAAACAGCTCTTCACTGCACTGGCACACCTACACAAGCTATGCCATGGGTTGTGACAGCTCTCCTGTGTGTGCACTGCTTACCTGCACAAGTGTAACAAGCCTGCTGCAGCCCAGCTACTCCAGCTGATGGCACACTCAGTGGAGCTGGCAAGTGCAGGAGCAGCAAATGCAAAAGAGCAAGAAGGCAGCACGTGGGCCAGAAAACAGCCATTTCTAGGCTCACAGTCATTTTAGAGTCCCGAAGCAGTAGCTTAGTGCCCTGAATCATTAGGACTGTCAGGTCTGCGTCAAAGGCACAATGAAACACGCAGCACTATTTACTACCTTCTTAAAATAAATCGTTTTCATGATTATAGTAATTCAGGAAAGCCCTGCAGCATGGGGAGTGGGGAAGCGTGCGCTGGAGATGGTTTGTTTTTGGAACCTGAGGTAATGGAGACACTGTAAATAGATGTCTGATAAGAATCTGACACCAGATTAATCAGAATCCTTGCAAGCTGTAACTTAAAACACCTACCATGCTTAACCACTAGAATTTAAAGGGGCAATACTCTTATTTTCAGTCACATTTTGCATTCATTCAATTAGTGTCAAGCAACTGAAGAACTGCTGAATGCTATAACAAATAGAGCTGTACATGATTTGTTACTCTTCAGGTAAGTAATATTCCACAGCTAATCACTGCTCACTTGGAATCAGATATCTCTTCAGAGTATTTTTTACATTAGAAAAAAATGTTGAAGTCTCCTTCATTTGAACACTGTGTGGGGATATAGTATTAGAATTTAATATGAAATCAATGTCTTTATGCAGTATTTCATGCCTATTATTAAAATAAGTTCTTCACAAACTAAATTTTTACTGTCACGATAATGAAAGCCAAAGCTTAGATGTGTTTTATTTTACATTTCTCATCCACATACATTAATTCTGGCTTCCAATTCTGTGACCTGAGTAGTTGCCTTGGTCAAGAAGGGGAATGGAAAACCACTTCATTGCAATTAACCTGCAACATTCTGTACTTTTGAAGAATAAAAGTCTCACTGTATAAACAGTACAGTTTCTGTCAGGACTGCAATAAACTAGGCCACTGGGTTCAATCCTCAAGTTTCCTTGACCTACTAAATTTACAGTAGTTTCAATGTTTGCTCCTTTCAGCCTGCTAACCCATTGTTGCAAAAAAAAAAAAAAAGCGCCTATATTAATAGGCTCCTTCACAGCCTTTATGAGGAATTAGGGAATTAGTAAGCAGAAAATGCAGCATTATAATTAGAAATGGACACAAGCGAATAAAGTTCAGATTCACATCTCCATGTTTTACACCTGTGATCCTTGTTCATGCCCAGCTCTAGTTACAGTAGAAGCTGTTTCCCCTCCTTCTGAAAAGGATTTTCTCACTGCAGCTCACAGGGACATGGTTCAGTCCCTTCACTATTTCAGCCAAGTAACCTGGTGCAGGGGTTATATACGGACATTTCAAGAATCATTTGTCCTTAGAATGAGTACACAAACTTATCAGAAGAGGGACAAGTGCCTTTCATTCCCTTCTATTCCTCTGCCAGTGAATTCCTACTTGCCCAGGAATGAGGCAATTTGTGCAAGTATCTTATTTATTTGGTAACACTGCACGTTCCTGCTCTTGTCCTTCCCCTAAAGCATGGCACGGCATGTAACCACAAGGTCTCACTAAGTATCTTTATAAACCTGGTTATGAAGGAAGTGTGAATCAGTAGTTTAACAGATTCATGTGGATATGGGTGAAAACGGGGAGACCAGGCAATTATTCCTCATAGGCTGAACTGTAAATGGCCACAGAAGCAAATAAAAAATAAACAGTCTTGGTTGTAAGGGACATTCCAAGGTCATTTGCTCCAACCACATGCTCAAAGGAGGGCTGACTTTTAAGTCAGACCCGAGCAATCCTTACACGAGTCAGTCTCTGCAGAAAACAACAGGGAACTCCACGCTGGTGTGTGCTTTTGCACTGTGACACACAGCTAATTACTCTCTGTAGTTTTGCACTGTGACACAGAGCAAATTACTCTCTGTAGTTCAAAGGCCAATGAAATGTGACAAGAAGAGTGTAGATTTACTCCAAGGAGATAGAGCGATTGCAGGAGCTTCAAGGCTCTCAGCAGCACTGCTGGGAAGGGACAAGCTTTATGGCTTATACCAGCTGAGACCCTACCGGGCAGCAGAGAGCCCCTCTGTCTCAGCTGGGAAGCTGTATGCAGTTCTGTCAGCTGTTACAAAGTATGCTTAGAGACAAAAACAGACAGAACATTTTCAAGATAACTCATTTTCTATTGTGCTGTTTAAGGGCGAAAATACTTTGTGTTTCCTCTTCTGTTCTGCACCCATTCAGGGGCCACTGCACAAAGGAAAATGAATAGGTTGTTAATGCTGTGGGAGGCACTGGTGTGCTGGTGGCAGGCACTGGCATGTGGTGGGTCCACTCACCCACCAGCAGACCCACCACGTCCTTTCCATTGTGTCCTGGATGCAGCAGGTCCAAATCAGTATTTTCATAAACACTGCCGCAGTTTTTTCCATGTACGGTTTAGCCACACGTTTTTGGTTTAGAAACCCTTGAAGTATTTGATCATAGGATGTCAAGGACATTTGGCTTACGAGGTGGAGGAAACTAGAAACCACACAAATGCTATGAATAGAAGCTATGAAAAGAGATGGCACATTTATGAACTCGGTCAAAGTGGATACATATGTTGCTTTATTTAGGCTCATATCAGAGAAAGAAACACATGCGATCTTTAGCTCTTTACTTACATTAAAGTTCCAGCCCCTGTTGTTTCATGGCATATTCCTGTATTTATACTACTGAAATCATCACCTGTGAGTTTCCTTGTAAATTGCTTCCCAGCCCCAGAAAACCTTATACTGGCATGACTATGACATTAAACCTATCTTCACTTGCCTAAAAGATAATAATCAGGTGAGGTATTATCGAGTATTAGTGACACTCAGCAGTAACATCTCAGCTTACACAAAAAGCTCTGCTCCTAATGCCTGAATGACTCATATTTGCCACTAGAACAATACAGAGTCATTAAAGAAAGTTGACTTTAAAAATATTACATGGAACCAGAGTAAAACATTAAAGTATATCAAATGTCATAAAGGCTCTTTCTAATGTTGAAGTTGTTACAGTATAAACAGAATGAAGAGAGAGGCTGTACTCTTTTTTTACTGAAGACTAGGAGTGGAAAACCAGAAGTGAAAATATTTCTATCTGTTCAAAGTGGGAAGAAAAATATTATGTTATACATAATGATGTATACAGAGAACATTGTAACACACAGGCACACGTATCAAGATACTGAACTATAGGATTATATTCCCACTGGACTGCAAATTTTACATTCACCCAATCCTTACTGTGCCTGTAATCCAGCAGGAGTTTGCCTTCACTGTCTTCATTGAATGGTACTTACTGGCTGCTCACACAACTAACTGTTAAACACAGTTTTACAATACATTGGCATCAAAAGTGAAGCCAGCTCATGAAGTTCCCTGCTACCACTGCCACTCCCTCCCTGCCACCATTGCCCCTACATCACCATGGGCCACTCCTCACCCATGCCCTTACGACCAGTTGAAGGGTCACATTAGGACACAGGTCACTGAAGTGACCTGGGTTAAAAATAAGCCCACTGAAAATACAAGTGAATATTTTTAACTTGGAACATTTCAAAGATATGGCTTCTGAAGTGATGCCATGAGCAGTTTTAGTGACACAGCTGGTGTGGTGGCAAGCTGAGAGAATGGGGTGGAAGCGGGAGGGAAGAGGCCGGAAATCCTCAAGCCAGCAACTCTGCCATGCACTGTGGAACAATGCCACATGGCAAGGTTTGCAAAATCTGATCCTCTCTCCAATTTCCTTTGGCATTCTTACTTGGATGCTATGATTACTGAAGTTTGGGGTACTTACGCCATGATGCCCGAGAGATGAAACATTTCAGCTGTTATGTATGACAAGTAACTGTACAGGAAGACAAAGAGTGGCTCAATCACTCGGATTTTATGGGTGAAACGGGTGGTAAAGGCTGCTACAAATCCCAAAAGGATTCCAATCAATACTCCACCGATCCCCACTATAAAGAAGTTAGCAATCCCAGCGAATATGTCAATAACCTTAATTGTGCGCATCTGGCAGAAAGACTTGAACAAATTGTACAGGACCTATGAGGAAAAAGAAAGCATATTATCTTTTTGAACTATTCTTAATTTCCCTTCATGTCATTATGCTCCTCTCCTTAAATGCTGAACTTTGAATTTCTCTATCTACCTTGAATTCGCTTTTTAGGTATGCTGTTATTTCTGTCTAGCATATTATTTGTCATCCATATATACCAGGGAGATACACAAAGACAGATAAATATAATTACTCCCATTTTTGCAAATGGGACAGATTTCTTAACCCATGCCACTCTGGGGGCCAGGAGCATAAATCTATCTAATTCTTCTTTAAAATCATTTATTTACAAAGCTCCTAATTTCTCCACAAATGTCCATTGCAGATTTTCCCCAGAATAAAAGAAATAAAACAGAAGGAGAAAAAAAAAACAGTTTCATAACCAGTGAAAAATCTGATTATTTTCAAATCTGTTTGATCTACATGACACTGAGAGGTAGACTACTGAACTAGACCACAGATTCATCTAAGCTGGTGGGGTAGGAGAGGACATAGAGGGGGCTGGGGATGGACAGTGACCACCTCAAGGAGTAAAAGAAACATGGTATTCATTAAGCCAGTGCTCCTTCTCAAAATTATTGACCATTAGGAATCCAATGGCTTAAAGACTGTTCAAAATAGTGAGTACTTCTTAAGATTTGGATTTCATTGCCATTAAAAAACCTGTTGCCATGTGTTTGCCCAGTTTAATTTTCAAAGTGTTTATAACCATCCTCCAAAGCAAACTAGGTCAATGGAATTACCGCGTTTTCTTAGCCAGAGACCCTTTTTGTTTTATACAGGAAACAGAACAATCTAAAGTCCACATTTCACTAATATCCAGTATTTTAGTTTCTCCAAAACGGAAATCAATGGAATCAGTTATTCTTAAAGAAACCTTAAAGGGCTGCCCCATCTGCAGACCCACTTGAGAGATTTAACCGTTCCCTGGTGCTGCATGTATGTTCCCAGCCCTGCAGTACCAGGATGTCCCCTTGTACAGAGCTACCTTTGGACACAGGCACCTATTCCTATCACAGTGGCTTCACAGACCAAGCCAGTGAAGATCAGTCGTCCTAGACAGCTTGCAGGAGTTAAACCTCTGCTTTCTTTCTGGACTTCTTAGTAAACCAAACAGGTTTCTCTATCAGGAATGCTATTTGAGAGAACAATGTTTTATCAGTACTTGCATTGTGCCAACAAAGTAGGTGTTTGAGTAGTGGCTCTGGATGGATTTCTCGTGTTTGCAGTCTTGTTCTCTCTCACAGGACAGAACATACGTTGTTCAGCACTTCTAACTCAAAACTGGATAAATCTTACAGAACTAAAAGTTTAATGCAAAGACACGGCTTATTATGGGTCATTTGGGCTAAGTGAAAGGAAAGAACTGAAACAGAAAAGAAAAAATATATTCCAGAGCAAGCATGAAAGCAGAAGGTTAAATCCAACCTAGAATGGCCACCCATAATTTTCATTACAAAGCAGCAAATACAATAAGAGCAGGATCAGGAACTATTTATTTGATAACAATGATGATCTCAGGATGAGTCCACTTGGGAGAAGTGTCCTTTTTCATCTGGACAAACCCCTTGCTGCTCTGAGGCAGACTCCCAGCCCTTTTGCCCCATTCCTTCTTACTATGTACTGTGCAGGACAGGAAAGCAATGTCATAGGCTCCACAGTTTTTCCACCTGTTTAGATTTGTGGACCTTATGGATTTGCATGGAGAGAAGTATACCAGAATTAAACCTACTGACAGTAGGAGTGCCTTCACTGGTCACTTTACAAGGACCTCTAATTCCACAGACTCCCAGGACTCCATGAATCACAGACTGAATAATGTTGACTTGTGTTGTCTGCAAGGAGTTTCCCTGAGTCACTTGTTGAAGCTTGGGACGATCCCAGAGTCGTGTTTTTCTCTAAGACACCTACAGAATTTGACCTGGCAGAATACTCTCTTGGGAAGCTGATTATTTTATTTAATCAGAGTTTTAAATAGTATATTTTATATTTTTAAAAGTAACTACATAAATATATACAAGGCTAGTCTCTAAAGTAAGAGAACTGCAAGGTTCTTGTAAAGAAGCAGAGAATTTTGATCTATCCAAGCCCTTCCACAATGTCACCTCATCTTCACAGCAAAGTATTCACCCTGCAAATAGAATGGAGCCTGCTGTTCCACATGGAGACATCTTCATAAATTTCAAGTCTAATGCCGTAAGTTATTTGAAAGAAAAAAAGCAATTTTCTCCTTTGTACCTCAGCCATGGTTAAAGCAGCAGCTACAACTATGGAATGTCATGAACATGATTTCAACCTCATTCCTATTATTGTTTATTTCCACTGTTGCAAATGACATCAAACTCAGGTTCGCTTCCCTTTTACTCTAAAGCAGTTCTGTTTTACTGAGCTTTCTCTAAACTTCCAGGTGCATTAAACACCAAGCCCGGTCACATTTTTAATGAATTTGGTATGAGTTCAGGGGGACTGTTTGAAGTTCAAGATTTGCATTTACTCAGTAGCCTTCAGCTGAACTCACTAAAGGTCACACCAAGAAATATTAGTCACTGATCACTTTTTAATCTTGTCTCAGAGTATCTCTGAAACACTAATTGCTTATTTTCATCAGTTCTTAGTTATTAAGTTTTTAATTATAAAATTAATTTACAACACTCTAAAATAATGTTGTCAGCAGAGGCAGAATACAGAGTACTGCTGTAATATTACGGGAATAATATCACTATAATGACACTGGCTCCTTCTTTCTGATGTTAAGCCCAGAATTGGAGTTTGAACTGCTAACACTCTGTTGTGATCTTATAATTTATTATCACCTTACTAGTTATGTCTAACTCAGCTTTTTGGTAAAGCACCAATTCTGATCAAGAATCCAATTGTCAAACATTGTCCTCTGCCAAATTCAAGCTCCAAAATTCCACCAGTGGGGGAAAAAGAGCATTCAAATGCACAGACACATCCCAAAAACTATTAGGCATGAAAGACCATCGGAAAAATGCAGCAGAACTGATACTCCTGAGAAAACACATCTTTCTTTGTATACAAAATGAAGGTGTGATAGCACGTTCTCTGAAAAGGAAAGCATAGATGACACTGCTATTCTAATAAAAGCACAATTAATAAAGCCCCTCTGTTTTGCACTGCCTATATGCGTAGCCCCACGTTTTTTGATATTGCAGTGGCCATAGGAATTAGGCAGCTTTCATGAATGGCCAAGCTGCATTCAACTCCCTTCCTCTTTCATCCCCACATCCCACTGCAGGCACCTGCCAGGGCAGGTGGGACGCAAGGGCTCCAGCAGGTGAAGGCTGAAAGGTTCTGAGCTCTGCTGGGTGCTGGTCTTGTCAGCTCCCCACTAAACAGGGGCAGAGGAAGGGAGAGTGCAAAACATCACCTCCTCCGAGCACATAGCTGAGTAGCCCAGCCAGGGCTGCTCCAGCAGCATCTGCTGTGGGCAGGGAAGGCAAGGTCCTCTAAGGGCAGCCCCAGGAATCTGTGTGACGGCCTAGGTCACATTTTAGGCATAAACACACGATTGCAGGTGTGCAAAAACATAACAAGGAACCATCAGCAGACCAATTCTGTGCATGTGGAAACAACTTGATCTCTGTCCAAGTGCTACCTTAAAGCAATAGGAAGTAAGACCAAAAGTACTCTACATTCTTTCACTCCTTCATAAATATATGTAAGGCCAGTGCATTACTGGAGTATCCCTACAGACTCCTCAGATTATCTTCCCTCTGTCAGGGCATCTGGGGAGACAGGCCATAAGGAAACCTCCAGAGAAGGCAGTAATGATGCCTACAGGAAAGCTTACACATTAAATTGCCATGCCAGCCCTTATAAAAATGGTGGTTTAGAGAAATTTGCCTTTGGAAAATAGCACATATGAATATGCCAGTGATGAGAATGCAAAGTTTTCCTAGCGCAACGTGCTGTATTAACTGCTGCTCCGGTGGCTTTGTGATTGAAAAAAGTTATTTGGGTTGGAAAAATTCACCAAACAACAAGTTTTAAATAACCAGATGCTTTTCCTCCAGAAAAAACCTTGTATGAAGAGACATCCATTGCACAAGTGGCCATTAAGAGTGACGAGAGAAAGACCCAGCCATGGCTGAACTGCTAAGCCTTTTGAAACTCAGTAAGTACACCTATTTATTTACAGGACTGGCTTAAGTACCAGTTTAGCATTGGAAGGCAGTTCCAACTGTAAGCTAATGAGAAAAGCTGGGCTTTAAGGCAAGCCTATAATAGGAGATGCGATTCAGCTGACTGGATAGCAACAGATTCAGGTAAAGCATGCAGTGTAAGTGAAAAAATAATACAGTATTCCCACAGACACACAAGAATTTATCAATACCAAGGCTCAGAATAAATTAAAACATACTGTGTTAAGCAGGTGAGGGAAAGTCCAAGAAAGGGGAAAAACAGGTGAGGCAATGTCCAAGAGATGGGGAAAACAGGACAACTGTGTATAGAATGGGACTGGAATAAGAAGCCAGGGACGGAGACAGTAAAGTGCAGACCAAATTAATCAATCTTTCTGATCCTTCCCGCATATGAAAAAACCGGACTTCTGTGTCCCACAAAACAGAACGCATTCTAGGACATGGTTGGCATGGGAAGGATTTCAAGACATGGATAAATGGGAGTAATGCCCCAGACAGTGTCATCAGGTACAAATGAGGGACACTGGGGGGGATAATGGAATTTGCGGATTGCTGTCCTCAGATCACCACCACAACCCCAGTTCAGCTAGTTAATGATTAGAAATTACTGCCTTCAGGTGGCTGTCTTATCTCATCTGTAGCCTGGGATACATGTATTGGCAGTTTCAGGGCAGTTCCAAGTGGATGGGCATATGCAAAAAGTAACCTCAGCAAGGTCCTGTGCCATCACCATGATTTGCCATCATCCCCATTAACACACCGCGACACCCCACACTGGCCCTTTCCCTTTCCTGTCCAGCAACATTTCTGCAGATGAGGAAAACCTACAGTTTCAGATTACAGAAGTAACTGAATTACAAGGATACAGAAACTCGAGTGATCAGGTAGTAAAACCCCTACAGTAAATATGCTACCATTACTCTCATGTAGTAAGACTACTGTGGTTTCTAAATCTGAAGTTTAAAGAGTTAGATAGACACATTAGCACTCCTCGATTTCCATCGAGTAGGAAACTGTAATAACCAGATACAAAGACATAAAATGGAGTGGTATGTAAACAGTCATTCATCATTTTTATCAATTAATCATTTATCGAGTAACTTACCACAGTTATAGCATCATTCAGCAAAGACTCTCCAAACACCAGGATATAAAGCTGCTCATTGACATGGATATTTTCAAATACGGCTAGCACCGCCACAGGATCCACAGCTGAAATGAGGCTGCCAAAGAGCAAATTCTGCAGCAAAGTGATATCAGTCAAACCAAATGCACTGATCTGGCAAATTCCATAAAGAGAAATTCCAATGCCGATGGCATTCCAGAGTGTGCCCACCACAGCATACCAGAATATGGTACCAAAGTTCTCAAAGAACAGACGAGTTGGCATAAAATATCCAGCGTCGAGGACAATAGGTGGTAACAAATACAAGAAAAACACATCACTGTTCATTACAGGTGGGGACTTCTCCTCTGCTCCAAAAATAATCCCACCAAGAAGCAATCCAACCAGAATAAGGAGACAGCTTTCAGGTACTATTGAGGGCAACTTGTGATAGAGATGAAAGCCTTCAAAGGAAATTCAAACACAAGAAAGGGAAATGGTTACTTGTACAGAATCCATAGGATTATTCTGGATTCTGTTATCTTCATTTCTATACTAAACAAACAGCGATTGCAGGGCAATTTCATTTTCATTGCAAATTGTCCATTGAACTGGACATCCACAACGGGTCAAGGCAAACCTGTTAGCTAGCATAGTTAATTCAGCTGATTTCATGGAGAGACAAATTAATAGTTAGACATTCCACTTAATAGCTAAGGCCGGATGGAGCAACTGTGTGCAAGGGTTCTCTCTGTGAAACTGTGAGGGTTTCTTTAAAATGTGGAATCTTCCAGAAACACAATCCAAACACTCCTCTAGGGTAGATTAATCTAGATAGAGAAAAAGCCATCATATTAACCACTGCTTCCTCTCTGGACAGCTTCACAAAGGAGTTTAAAGAGTACATTAATTTCATTTTTACTTTTAGAGTCTCAAAGCTGTGAGGGGAACTAGCACATGTGACCTACACCCAGTCACCCCTACCACCGGGAGGAAGCATTTACAGATACAATTATTATTTTTAGTGGAGCCTCCAAATTAATTTCACAAGAATCAACACGTTTTCCATAAAGTGACAGTAAGTTGTAACCTGTACTATTATGTTCATTCTTCTGTATGATATGAATTGTGGTAGAGTCAAGATTCTCTCATAAAAATCTGTGCGAAGTACTAAAGAAATGAATTTTAAAAGGTTCTGAATGAAGATTTAGTGGTTAAATGTTACTTAGCCTTCTAAAACTCTCAAAGCCATGCAGTTTTGATTTAAAGATTCTAATTACTTATACAAGTTGGCTGTTGTAAGGATAATTCTGGTACTGAATGGGAAAAGTTTTGAAGGAACTTACTCTGGCCAATCTCATGGAATGATCAACCTTATGCACCAAGGTCACATTCCAGGTCCCAGTGATGCCAATCTTTTCCAGACTCCTCCTTATCTATATTTGGCCCACATAATTATACAGAAATTGATCCACACCCACAAGATCCCACAATCCCTGCCTAACTAAAAAGCATTTAAATTATTTTAAATGAGAGCTGCACGGAAACACTGGGTGTGGTAATAACGGGCGTCTATTTCAGTAAAACTATTTCAGTAAAAATCACACCTGTAGTCGAAACAGTTAAACTACTGCAATCTTGGCATAGTTTGCATCCAGTTCCCCAGATTCAGGGTTACATATCTTGTAACATCTATTTTGTTAATTCTCCTTTCACCATGGATTTTTTTTTTTCCAGTTAAAAGAAAGCCTGGACTTATAATTAGGAAAAAAAAAATGGTTAAGAAGGAGCAAGAGGAAAGCTGTTTTAATCTACGGACTTTTTACTTATATATTTTGTAACTGTTAAAGCTATTTTAAAAAGCAAACAGCTCAAGCTGCATTTTTTTTTTCCTTTTTAACGAACACAGACTGCTTTAAATAATTAGAAACACAGCCTAAGTCATTAGAAGGACTGCCACATTCATTGTCATTCTTCAAAACCAGAATCACCAATATCCTATATTGGCAGAACAAGTAATGAACCTGCAAAAATCAAGAATTTGCAGTTGGAGACTTGACTCTTCACCTTTCAGCCGCTTCCACATTTTATGATCGATCTTAAGTTTCTGCAGTGGCAGAAATACAATTCCAATACAATGGTCAGGAAGTTTCCCCTGAGTAAGTAGGTTTTGCCAAAAGTTTTTTTAAATGCTTCAAAAGTAAATTTTAAATCATTTCCTCAATAAAAATTCAAGAGGAGAGAAATTTTGTAAATGCAGCTTTTGACAAAAACAAAAAACATCCCAACCAGCTGTAATGCAATGGTAGTGAAACGTCTACTGAGAAAAAAAAAAAAATTAAATCTTTTCTTTTCTTTTTTACGAATCACTCTGGAAAGTTCATAGGCACTCAGAGATTTGGGATTCCACCTCCTTCTTAAAGGTAATGGAAAGACTCCCACTAAGTTTAATATGCTTTTTATTCATGTAAACACCATCAAAACTCCTGGAAGACTTCCTGCCTACATGAAAAGCATTCAAGGGTGATCAGGGACAGACTATGGTTCCTGATTTGAAGGCAGAGGGCTAGGATTTGGAATCCAGTGCATGTGAAGTCAGTAGCAGATGCCCTGCCCAATGAGGGACATCTTCCCTGCTCCGATGTATTCACAGCCACAGGGTCAGGATCCCCTGCAGTACAGGAATACGCAGACTTTCATGCTGAATGCAGAACTACAGCTACCTTCTTCTCCTCTGACCCTGTTCTTGGGCTTCAGATTATGCAGTGACTCAGATTCAACAGCACAGGAGATGGTTATTGAGTAAACGTCCTCCATGTATCATGGCAAAAACGGCAGTAGGACACTTGCCTGAAGTCAAGTTCAGTACATTTCAAGATAAAAGTCCTTAGAATCCCAGTTTCCTTCTTTTTTTGGGTGAATTCCAGTGCTTTCTGATGCTGGAAATGCCACTGAGATGAGTACCTCTGAACAGCTTAAACCTTCTTTCAGGAGAGCAGGATTGAAAGGGTAACAGCTCAATTGCCAGAAGAAACACTTCTCATTGTGTATTTGTGATTAAACATGGAAATAATGGGATTCTGGACCGGTTACACAGTATTTTGCAGGTTTAATAGCACAAAAATTAAGCAAAACTGGGGATTAAGTAGACTAGTCTCACTGCTTAGAGACTCCAGCATATTCAGGTGCAATGGTCCAATCTAATATACTCATGGAATCCATCAGCATGTGAGTAACACACCTCTGGTATCAACGTACAAAATAAGAAATAAGTAGAGGTAGTCGTAAAATTATTCCATTCAAGGTAATTTATTAGATTTCAAATTGTGCTCATGTTCTACACTGGAAAAAAAAGCACCATGTTCCTAATGTCTCAGTGAAAATGTACCTTGTCAAAATGTTCAAGTTCTGCTTGACAGCCTCAGGCTCTCCTTTCTTATGCTATCTTTTTTGCTCCCTCTAAATCAAGCCTACAGTGACATGATCACAGGCAGGATCAGACAAATGTTTCAGGTAGATTCCCTATAAAAATTAGCAAATGCTGGAACATTTCAGCTCTGGTGAAACTGCACTTCTGGGAAAACATATTTGTTAAAAGATTCATAAGCAGGTGCTGCAGTTGAGTATTCTTCAGGATCTTTCACACACTGTGAGAGCTGTTATTACACAGGACCCTATCTTCTGAGCTCCTCACAGCTGAGAAGACGTTAGGGATCTGTTCATAAAGGTTTGAAACTCGGCAGTGCCAAGCGTAAGCACTCGGTGCCTAGCCCCAGAAAGGAATTTGTGATGCCAGATTAAGCACCCAAGTTTCCTGGGCAGTGCGGGAGTCTCCAGGTGGATTTCACGCTGCCTGGCATGTCAGGGGCAAGATGCCTGTGCTGCCCAGCAGGAAATGATGAGGAGAGGAATGCACCAGAGAGCCTCCTCTCTCAGAGGGCCGCTCTTAGAGCTACAGGCAGTGAGATGGGCTGGGAAACCCATCCCCATCCTTTTGAATCGAGACATGTGCCTCACTCCTAGTAACCAGTAGGGCATGGCAGAGCACCATTTAGGTATTTTGGTGGTTCAAAACTGCCTATCTGAGCTATCTTCAATAGAAAAGAAGGCACAAACCAGTGAAAATTTGATGCGGAATGTGACTTAGGAGCAATGGGAGCCTGACCTGGGAAGGTTTACCTGATGCACTCACTGGATAAGGAAGCACAGACAGAGCTCCAGGAGCAAGAACTGGATGTTCCTAATTCCAGTCCCGGAGTCAGGGCGCCTGCAGATAGGTGTGGTGAAGCTGAGCATTGCCACACCTAGGGCCACTCCTGGATCTGGCCCTCATTGCTCTGCGCACATGCGCTGCAAACAACATGCCCTAGATTAGCCACACTTGCTTTCATTTGGTGTAACTGAAAGGATTTTAAAATTAGATGCATTTTTCTACACCTATGCTGTTTGCTTGCTTGCTTACTTACTAGAGTCACACTGGAAAATTAAAGTAGTCAGGCAACTTTTTTATTTTTTTTAAATTTTTTAGATGCCTATGCACTAGCAAAATATTATGATAGTCAGAATGTAAAGTCTTACAGAAATTACATATTATTGTGCCTGTATGTGTATTTACATGTTTCAGACGGCTTCCCTTTTAATAAAAACCTTTAATAAAACAGAAAATCTTTCAATAGTTTTAGCTTATTCAAGAGTTTTTGCTTTATCTAAACTCAGAAGCCAGAGCAATTTTCAGGACTCAATGGGCTAAATTCTCTACCAAATTCCTTATTTTCTGGTTATTACAGTTCATGATATATTTGAGTGTATCATATATGAACTCTGCCCTGATTCTGCAAACCTAAATGCATACTTAAGCCTAAGCATGCACCTTTAATGCATTAAGATACATGCATCAGGATGCATTCCTGCTTAATGGCTGAAACACAGTATTTTTGCAGAAAGTAATGACAGCAGACCAAGTTACTTGGGTCAAAGATCAGGCCCCCAACTACAATGTTAGCCATGGCAGGTGAGTACAAATTTTTGGTTTTTCAGAATCCTAATTATCTGATCACTAACCAAATTGTGACACAGTCTATTTAAATGTCACAAGAAGAGGTTAAAAGTTTTAACTTTTATTAAAATGTTTTATCAGAACAAGCATGATGCTATTTTTTATTATAATCTGTGCTGCAAAGTCTGAGTTCTGAATGAAACAACTGTAGTGTGGGTACACTTACTTATTTTGTTCCCAGAGCTTTATTCCTTACATTATCTTCTAGGTAAAAAGACACAAAATTCGTAAGTCATAGAGATTTACTGGATTTTAAATAGCTATCTAGCACACCATTACCTGACATTCTCTAGATTATTATGCTGTACTCATTTCTGTGTTTGAGACATAGAAGCTAACTAAAAACATGACACATAAGCTGCACAAAACTCAGTGAAACTATGCAGTGCAAATGTTTTCCACATGAGGGAAGAGGTGGCCTTCCCTACTCTTAGAGTGCTGTCTTTTATATTTTTCTCGGGACATAAGTGAATGGTGGTAAAGCAAAGGAGGAGGCATACTCTACCCTCATAAATATCTGCTTTTCATCGATCTGTTGTTCTGAGATTGTCATTATACCCGGCGTTATTTTAAGAAAAAGAAGACCGTGCTCAAATGACAGCAGAACGATCCAGAAAACGTCAGTCATGCACCGGCTGAACTCCGGGTTTTACAGTCCTCGTAGCCCGGGGTTTATCCGTCGCTTTTCTCCTCCGCACCTTTCCTACCTGAGAGAACCCCGACTTCTGCCAGCCAAATCCCGCCCGGGCATCCCGCTCCGCGGAGGAGCATCAGCCCCGCTCCGTCCGCCCCGCGCCCCCCGCGCAGAGCACGAACCGCCCCAGCCCGGCTGTGCGCGGCGGCCCCGGGAGCGGCGGCCCGGCCAGGTACCGGCAGGGAGGGAGAGTCGCCCCGCGGCCCCGCTCACCGATCTTGGCGAGGGAGGCCAGCAGGATCCAGAGGGTGATCTCGAAGGGGATTTGCACGTGGGGGTAGTCCAGGGTGAAGACGTGGAGCCGCGTCTCCTCGAAAGCGGTGCCGCTGGGGCTCGGAGGGGTGCCGGTGCCCATCGCCGCGGCGCCGGGCAGCTGCCCTTCCGAGGTGGCCCGCGCCTCCGCCGCGGCGGCCGCCAGCGCCGCCAGCGCCGGCAGCAGCACGGGCAGCGACAGCAGAGGCGCGGCGGGGCG
>VWPU01015473.1:0-40309 GCA_013398955.1 Callaeas wilsoni | reverse complement strand
CCGCCGCCGCCGGCCCGCCCGCCTCCGCGCCCATTGGCGGAGCGGCGCGTTACGGACAGGCACGGCACCCAATCGGCTGCGGGTCCGCCCGCCCGCCCTCCTGCCATTGGCCAGCGTTGAGTCTCTGAGCGCGTCCCCGCAGGGCGGCGGGCGGGGCTGAGGCGCCGGGCCGGGAGCGCAGTGCGTGCGGAGCGGGTACGCTCCGGCCGCTCCCGGCGCTGACCGAGCGGGGCGGGAGCCTGAGGAGAGCGCGGCGCGTCCCGCCCCGCTGGGGCCCCGATGGAGGCGGCTGCGCCCCGGTGAGTGTGTGCACCGACATGGCCCCGGCCCTGGCCCCGGCCTTCGCAGCCCCCGCCCAGGCCGCTTTGCTCCCCTCACGGAGCCGCGCTCCTCGCACGGGCCGTACCCCGGCCGCCGCGCGGTTCCGGCTTCCCCTTGGTTCCTGCCTCCCCGCCTGGCTCGCTTGGGGAAGGCTGAGTGGGGTTCGCTGGCCGCGCTCACCGCTGTGGTTTGCTGTCCCTCTCTCCCCAGCCCGCAGCCCGCCGGGGCCATCCGGCCCATCGACCGCGGCTCTGTCCATCGCATCTGCTCGGGGCAGGTTGTGCTGAACCTCGGCACTGCCGTGAAAGAGCTGGTGGAAAACAGCCTGGATGCCGGAGCTACCAACATCGGTAACTCTTCCTCGAATTTCATAACTTCTCGTAGACTCCTAAAGCACGTCTTTTTCCTCAAAACCGAGTGCGTGTTAACAAATCTGGGCAAATACTTTCTGTTTGGGCCAAGCACGTTTGCAGTGATTTTACCACTCAGGATAATAAAACGTTCTGATTCCCAGGCTCCAGCTGCGTTCCTAGTAGCATGTGAGATTGTGTTATTTGATTTCTAGCCCCTTTGGCCACTAAAAAAGTGTGTGGCCTATGCAGCAGGGGTGATCAGGCTGTGCCAGCCGGTGGCGTTGGGCTAGCACAGGGTAAAGGCAGGGCTGGTTTCCAGAACTCCCAGGATGGTGGCTGGGAAAACTTCTGCTCAGACAGAAGTTCAGTGAAGCTTAACTACCTGGAACCACAGACTGGTTTGCATTAGATTGACCTAACTTTTGACAGCTATCAGGATTTTTTTGTCGTTGTTGTTGTTATTATTCAATTTTGATATGGAAAGCTTTTATTTGAAAAATTGACTTCAAGTGCAAAATTGGTACCGAACACCATGTGTGAGCATAAAGAATTAAAATACTTTATGACTCCATTTTGTAGATATAAAACTTAAAGATCATGGGGCAGAACTGATAGAAGTTTCAGATAATGGAGGTGGAGTGGAAGAGGAAAACTTTGAAGGCTTGAGTAAGTTGAATTTTTTTCATAATTTATGTGTGGACATTTTGAAATCAGATTTTCAATAAGAAAGTCACTTCTTAAAAACAAATTTCCTAAGTTTAATCATATTTAATGGACGTTTGGCTTTTACATAATGTGTGTGTGACCTGCAAGACTTGAGCAACACTAGACTGGTCTTCTGTAGTGCTCTTGTGGTTACAGTTCTTGTAACTCGGAAATGGTCTTGGTTTCATTGCTTATTTAAGTGGCACAAGCAATAAAAATAATCACAGAGGAGAAAATCCTATTAATGTTCATGGGGATTAATTAATATTGAATCATTGGTTGTTATTGGAGGAGTTGAGCTATGTGGAAGTGATTTCTTTGAGAAGGTGAATTATAAACTTGAGTATTTGCTGAAAGGGAACAGACATTGCACTGTCAAACTTCCCATTTGCTACTTTTAAATTGCACAAAACGGGAACAGAAACAATACTGTCTGACGAATCTAAGTAGCCACTGCAACAGAAATACTGGCATGTCTTTTTTGATAAAACAACTAGGAATCTTTTCACCATAGGTTATTACTCAGTAACTGTGGTGTTCACTGTACATTATTGGTACATCAGAAACTCATTCTGCTGCTGTTCCAGGACAGCAGAAGTTCAGGGGTGCTGCTGCTGGGTCACTTTGTTACCTGGTGACTGGTGCTGCACTGATGGTGTGGATTGAGTCCTCCTCAGCTGTTTTGGGGGTCTGGGCTTATGCCTGTCCTCTGTCCACCATGCACAGCACAGGCTGCAGCTGTTTTCTGGCAGGGCAAAATCTGTGACAGGTCCAGCAGCAGCAGAGGCAGGTACTGTGTCCTGCTCTGAGGCATCTTGTAGTGCTTGTACCAATAATGCTGAATAAATCTGTGGTTTAAGTGTGAAATAACAGGTGCATCTGAGGATTTTAAAGAGATCTTGTTTATAGGAAAAAGGGAAAGCAAGCAGTATTTTGTCTTTAATCGTTATGTAAAATACAATGAATAATACAGAAGGTTTTTTGTTTCTTGACATGCATACAAAATTTACTTGCATAGACCAGTGTCACTTTGAAGTGAAATATGTATTTGAAATATCTTTTTCCAGCTCTGAAACATTACACATCAAAGATACAAGATTTTTCTGATCTAATACATGTTGAAACATTTGGGTTTCGAGGTGAAGCTTTGAGTTCACTGTGTGCATTAAGGTAATTAATATTATTTATTAGTAGTAGAAAGTTACTATGTGCGCAAAAGCACGACACCCTTTCAGTTTACCATTATTGAGAAAATGAGGCTTTGGAAACTTCCAGTTCCTTACTGTTAGGTCAATTTTGAGCAGCAGGTTGCACAACATCCTGAGTCCTTTCCAACCAAAATTATTCTATGACTCTAAGCACCTAATTGGTCATTTTATGTACAAAATTTAATGTTACTTGAGCATGCAGATCTTTACAGGGTGGAAGTGTGTATTTGATCCTCTGATGTAATGCACTGTAATATTTAAGTGCTGTTTGTTAGGCTGTAACTCATTAAAACTGTGCTTAAATTTCTTTCAGACCATCTATACATTTTACATCAGCTTTTGTACACACTGCTGGTACCTATTAGAATGAGGAATGTAGTGTTCAACAAAACTAGATTTTAACATTGAATTTTATAAGAGAGGAACGAAAGGGATACAAATAAGAATGTGTTGTAGCTAGGAAAATGTCACACTACTCTGAAGAGCAGATTCTTAGTTGTTTATGGGGAAGAGTTGTTTTAATTAAATTAGTAGTATTGTTGTAGTTTCTGTGCTGATTGTCATGAGGAACAGATAAGCTAATACAGTGCTCAGTGAATAATTCTGTTGCCTCTTTCCTCCCATTAGTGATGTTACCATTTTTACCTGTCATAAGTCAGCAAAGGTTGGGACTCGTTTGGTGTTTGATCACAATGGCAAAATTACTCAGAAGAGTCCTGTCCCACGGCAGCAAGGCACAACCGTCAGCATCCAGCAGCTGTTTTATACGTTACCAGTGCGGCACAAAGAGTTTCAAAGAAACATCAAAAAGGTGAGGCCAGAAATTCTCAATTCAAAGGAGCGTCATCCCCCAGAATTTATTCACTGCTGAATGAAATTCAGTTCTCTGTAGAATGCATTGATTATAGACTATTTCATGCCTGTCTTACATCTTAATCAAATAACAAAAGTCTTCTTGTATGGTTTTCTCTTCTGCTTTGCATTGCAGTAGTTTAGTTTAAAGGTACGTTCTCAGATTTTCAGATTTTGAAAAGAATCCATATCATGATCACTAATCTATGTTTTAAAACCAGGGACTGCTGTGTTGTGGCCAAATAACAATCTTGTAAATATCCTGTTTATCTTTAAAGTACTATTTTTCATGTATATATATATATATGTGTGTGTGTGTGTGTGTATATATATATGTATGTATGTGTATATATATATATATATGGTTTTTTTAAAATTTAGTTTGTAAATATGTTAAGAATAAAACTCCCCTCCTTTGTTACCTGCAGATATTGAATGCTTTGTTTATACATTTGTGTTTTTAAAAGAGACGTTTCATATAAACATGAACTTTCTTTTTCCTTTAATAGGAATATGCAAAAATGGTCCAGCTGTTGCAGGCCTACTGCATTGTTTCCAAAGGAGTGCGGATTAGCTGCACTAATCAAGTTGGCCAAGGGAAAAAAAGCTGTGTGATATCCACTGCTGGAAGTCCCAGTTTAAAGGAGAACATTGGAGCAGTATTTGGACAAAAACAGGTATTGCTTTTATTATGGAAAAGTGAGAGAATGTAGCTGTAGAGAGGTTTTTAATGTCTAATGAAGTGTGAGAGGATGGAGTGTCGGCCTGCAGCACACTCTACAGGCTGACAGAGGGGAGACACCGCAGCCTCCAAGGGTTCCTCTGAAAGCCCTGGATCTGCTCAGGGATGTTTTATGGAAGAGAAATTATTTAGGAGATAGGGTTACAGCTTAATATCCCTCTGAAAACAATTTTAAGAACTGTTGTGCCAGCAAACAGGCTGTATGTCACAAGAACAAGCAATTTAAAAAAATACAAAAAATGGGGTGAGGTGAAACTCTTAACTGGAGAACAGAAAACTGAGGTGTACCCAGCTTTTGCAAGCTCTTCCTATGAAACTAAGAATTTTTCCCTTTAATAGGAATATATGCAAAAATATATATATGCAAATATATATATATGAATATATGCAAACCAGCTGTTCTGGTTCTAGTTAATTTTTAAATGGGATTGCAGTCAGCCTCTGTAAAGCTGTAGACTGTGATGCTTTCTAAGGAAGAGCTATAAAAATAATTGTTATCCTCTAGATGAGAGCAGAGATGAAAAAAAGCTCAAAAACATCCTTCCTACAACTGTATATTACAATCATCAGAAATACTGAGTGGTTGACAGCTGCTGACTGTTGATAAACATTTTTTCCTTCCACAGTGCC
The DNA here is from genome assembly GCA_013398955.1 of Callaeas wilsoni. Lineage (NCBI taxonomy): Eukaryota > Metazoa > Chordata > Aves > Passeriformes > Callaeidae > Callaeas > Callaeas wilsoni. The sequence continues at coordinate 35,498 of VWPU01015473.1, read as the reverse complement.
CATGCAGAGATCTCAAAGCCTGTTCATGCTGTGGCTGAAAGATGAGAGGGAAGATGTAACTTTTGTCTTGCCATGTGGCACCAAGCATAGCTGAAAATTGAATGTTACCTGAATAGAATGTTTAGCTTATAGCCTGTGTTTTAGTACTGAGAACTTAAATTGATAGAAGCTGCTCTAATGGCAGAAAAATAATAGTGGCATGACTGGGAAAATGTTTGTGGTAAACATAACTATTCTTAGGGAGCTTGTGATTCAAGTAACACATTTTCTAATAGTTTTGTTGTCCTTTCAAAAGAAACTTCTATTACTTTTTTTGCCTTTTGTTTTAGCATAAAACTTGTTTAGGTCATATGTTTGTCAAACTGTCAGTCATTGTTCTGTCTGTGTACATTTAAAGTAAGGGTCTCTGAAATAACTAAGGCACAGGTTGTGATATCAAAGGATGAGAACAGCCATTTACTAAAGGCATTGTTCTGTTTCTCGGTGAACAGTGCTATTATCTTCTAGTAGGTTTGGATATTTTAAGTGTTTGTCTTGGTCAGGCAAATCTCACCATTTTCTCAAATAAATTTTAAGGCTAATAAATGACAATAAAATAGAAGGGAAGAATCTATACAGGTTTGATGTTTCACTTCCATCCCTTTTTTTTTTTCAGTTGCAGAGCCTTATTCCCTTTGTTCAGCTTCCTCCTAGTGAAGCTGTTTGTGAAGAATATGGACTCAACCCTGCTGACATGCCACAAAATCTTTATAGGTAATTAGAAAAGTACAAACCACTGTTGCCTGTGGCGTTTTACCATAAACCAAAATTTAAAATAAAAAAGTAAAAGTAGTAAAAAAGTGTTGTGATTTATAGTATTGAAAAGAGCCAAGAACAGCAGAGTAGATATTGGGATGTAGTTTTGTAGTAGCCTTTGTCAGATAAGGAATTGGGAGAGGAAATGTGTATACACATATTCCCTGATGCTGTATAATAGTGTTTCCTTAAGCCCCTTATAAAATACTTTCCCTTTAAACATGCTTTTCTCATCCATTTTACCTTACTCCTACATTATTTATCCAACAGTATTACTGGCTTCATTTCTCATTGTGATCACGGTGTTGGAAGGAGTACAACAGACAGACAGTTCTTCTTTATCAACCAACGGCCCTGCGATCCAGCAAAGGTGAGGGGTTTATTTTTCTCTCATCACCCCACTAACCTGTTCCATATTCTCTGAAAACCTCAGGATTAGTAGCTCATGTGTATGTTTGTTTCTTGGTGGTACAAGTTCCTCTGTATCAAGTTTCTGTCTTAGTTGTGTCTATTTGTGTGAACAAGAGCTCAGTCATACAATATATGTTTTAGTACATTAATTAATATACTCTGGTGCAAAATAGAAGATACTAGTATTGGAGTTAATTGCTTTATCTCCTTTTTTTGCAGGTTGTCAAGATTGTGAATGAAGTTTATCACTTACACAATAAACACCAGTATCCATTTGTTGTCCTTAACATTGGGGTAGATTCTGGTACGTTCTGAATAATTTTTAGTAGCTTCAGTAAAGGCTATTACAATTTATTCTTCAATTATGTTTTTATTTAGAGAATATTTTAATTTTCATCTGTATGACTTCCTGCACTCTGGGGATTTTTTAATGCTCAGCTGGTGAGGGAGAATATAGGGAGAAATAGGGTCTAGCTGTGGTTCCACTATTTTTCCCCTCCCCTTTTTCTATACTCAAAAGTAACTTCTTATCATAAGTGATGAGGAAAAGGTCAGCTTAAATACATGAAAACTTCTATCATGCTTTTGTTTGCTGGAATGTTGAGACAGTTAAATCTGATTTGCCGACAAAAAGGCAAACAAAGCGGAACTAATTCTGTGCAATAACACTTCATTTTATTTGCAAAGCAGTTATTTTTTCTTTTTTTTTTCCCAGAGTGTGTTGACATCAATGTAACTCCTGACAAAAGGCAAATTTTACTTCAGGAGGAAAAGTTTTTATTAGCAATTCTAAAGACTTCTCTGATGGAGATGTTTGGTAGTGATGTTAACAAACTGAATGTCAATCAGAAGCTTCTGGACATTGCAGGTAGGACACAAAATGGGGAAGTTTTGAGTATGATATATGGCAGAGAACTGAAGATGGAAAAAACATGTTTTTAAAAACCCAAAGAAGAAATGAAAAAAAAAATTGAAACAGAAATAAAGAAGGACCCTAAGTTATTAAGTGATTGTTATGGAAATTACACATGCCAGCACAGCAGGATTTACAGTCAACTTTGTGAGGAAAAAATTAACACAAAATTAATTGATAATGCTTGCAAAGGATTTCTCCCACGATACTGAAAGAAATCTATGTTCTTTTATGAAAATATCTTTGAGAAAGAATGTTTAAGGGCTCATAAATAAAATATGAAAATTAAGTATAAGTTTATTGGATTTTAAACTTTGATTCTTTTATGATATCTATGGAAATTGATGATTCTCTTGTGACTGCATAGACTTTCAAGATCACTTTCCTGAGTTAAGATCATCTCATCCTTTCCTTTCATTCAACAGAGCCCCTTCTAATTCTCCTTTCTGCTGACATATAGAATCAGTTGTAGCCTGATTCTCACTGTTGTTTTAAATTAACCTTTAGTAAGATCCTTGTTGGACTGGCAGTTGACGAGGTTGAAGTCTTCTAATGACCTGCAAATCCCATATACTCTTAAGTGCCTATTGTGCCAGTTCCTTAACACTTTGCTAATGGAATTTTATAGTGACCATTAAAGTGTAAGAGCAATTCACTTTTCATTATCACACTGTCATTAAACTCTTTTGATAATATAAATAAATCTGCTGATTAAACTGGAACAGTAATCAGTCCAAAAACTGAAGACTACAAATTCATTCTTAGTAGTGCCATTAAGTGTCTTAAAGATGTAACTGTTTCTGGTTTTGATATTAATGCATTTCAGCCCCATACTCATTGTCTGAAGCTTCAGGGCTCCTTTGAGCAGTTTGCTATTTTTCTACCTCTTTTCGTTCCCTTTCCTAAAGCACATCGTTTAATTCATGTTTCCAGCTAACTTAGAATCTTGAAATACTCTGTATTCTGATTTCATTAGGCAACTTGAAGAAGACACTTCCTGAACAGACAGAAAAGCCTCAGGCAGAAATGCTGTCTGACTCTGAGACTGAAAATCCAAGCGGTGAAGGCAAAAGAATAATGACTCTTGCCAGATTAAGGGAGTCGTTCTCTCTCCATCAAGCAACAGAAAGTAATTTTCAAAGCTCTAAAAAGGTAAAACAGCAGCACAGTTCCCCTAGACAAAGGTTACTGGATACCAGTGGGAGTACTGTAAAGATTCTGAAGACTGTCTTGACGAAGGAGGCTGAGAGTTCTCATAAGTTGGACTCAAAGGTGTCAATTCCAAGGAGACACTTGAGAAAATTAGAAGATAATGCAGATTCTGGATTCTGTAGCATTTCTGAGTCAGATGCTGGATGTAGTACACCAGAAGCTGGAAGCTGCATCAATAGTGAAAGTGCAATTAATTCTGAAGAAGAATTCTGTAGCACAGAAGAACAGATTCAGAAGGAATGTCTTAAAACTGCTGAATGTAGTAAGAAGTCATTGGACTGTGATGTTCAGCTCTTGGGCACTGAACCCATGCTAGATCAAGTGAATGACTGGACTGATCAAAACAAGTTCTCTCAAGAAGCCAACAGATGTTCCCCAAGAGTAAAACGTTTTAAAACCAGAAACTTTAAAAGTGAAGCAGATGATTCCGAGGCAGGTAAATATCCTGAAGTGAAGAACGCTAGTGTTGATGTACTGGTGGAAGTTAAAAAGAAAATAGTGCCTCTTGAATTCTCTATGAAGGTTTTGGCAGAAAAGGTAAAAAAGGTATTACAACAACAACAGAAAAATGCAGAAACTGAAAATTACAGAAGATTTAAAGCAAAAATTAGTCCTGGGGACAATAAAGTAGCAGAAGACGAATTAAGAAAAGAGATCAGGTATTTCTGCTTTCACTTGCTTAAAATGTTTTGTTCATCAGTTAATAAAATCAGTTAAGCAAAAATATAAGACCTGTCTTGGGGGTGGGCAAGTGGCTTACATGTACCTGTTAGTTTTGGGTCTGGTTTTGTTTCATGTCACAAAAAAGTCTATTTGATGAGTTATTTTACTGACAGAGCAGCTACTTCAACTAAGTGCAAACAGAATGTGGAAAAAGACGCTAAAAAGGCTACAAGCATGATAGATTTGGCTTAGATCAGCCTTGTAAATAGTGCAGTCAGAGAAACACCAAATTTCATGACAGATAACAACACACTGAAAAGACTGCATAGCTCATATTCCTCCCTTGTGTGAATGAAATTTGGTGAGACACACCTGGAAAAATAAGTTGCATTCAGGTGGTCAGCAAACAGTAAAAGTCTGTGATTTGTTAATATTTGGATTAAAAAAATGTGTTAGGAAGGTCTTCTAATTGTGAAAAGAAGGCAAATATGTCAGCTGCCTTCAAAACCAGGATGCCATCTTCAGTGTTACTTGCTTGGGCTATTGCCATATTGCCTGCTTCTAATTTTATTATCACAAATGGGGGAATCCTGAACAAGTCCTGTCTTAATGATGGATTGTATTCTGCCAGAAATGGCCTCATTAGTCAGTGGCAGATTTTCAGCATTTATATCTTGCTTAAATGAGATTTTAAATTTTTTTTTTACTATGAAGTGTGTTCTGCAGGGGAGAAAAAGTAGTTTTTAAGTTTTACATGGTAACTGATAAGGGTGTAATTTATAATCTCTTTATATTTTTTGTATACAGTAAAGAAATGTTTGCAAAAATGGAAATCATTGGCCAGTTCAATTTGGGGTTTATAATAGCAAAGTTGAATTCTGATCTTTTCATAATTGACCAACATGCTACTGATGAGAAATACAACTTTGAGATGTTGCAACAACACACTGTTCTCCAAGGTCAGAAGCTGATAGCGTAAGTATTTTCAGCGTTTTAACAATAATATTTTTAAAGTTGAATTCAGTGTTTCAGAAGGATATCTATGATTTATATTTATGTAGCATTTCACACATTCAGAACACTTGAGACTAAAGTGGTTTTTATATTCTGTGTTTCAAAGAGTCAATCCTCACATGAAACACAAATTCCATGGGTGCAGTTGTAGCTATGCAGCAAGTCAGTGGTCAAACAGATTTCCCTGTGGGCTTTCGTAGCAAAGCACAGTTTGGTAGGGCATTGGAGACTGTTCCTGCAACAAGGAATGCTGCCCAACTGACTTCATTTTGCTAATTTTAATTTCATTTGCTATTTCAGTTTTGGAAATAACTGTTCAGTAGTGAGATTTTTTTTTTTTTAACAAAGCAGGGTGAAAAGTTTTACTCCAGAGCTCTGTATTAAGTATTTCTAGGTTTCTTCTGAAATCAAGCGCTCTGCACTGTGTACCTATGCAATACCATCTTTTTCTCTCTCTTTCAGGCCTCAAAATCTCAATTTAACAGCAGTAAATGAAACTGTATTGATTGAAAACCTGGAAATATTCAGAAAAAATGGGTTTGATTTTGTAATAAATGAAAATGGTGAGTTTGGACCAGAATTGCTGGTAGTAAAAGAGCTAATTAATCTCATTTATTATGCAAAAATTCCCTTGGGTGTTACCAGAAACTTTGAAATAAGATGCATTATTGTATATGAGATGTTTGTTTTTTAAGACTTACAATACTGTGGTCTCTCTGCATGATTTAAAAGAACATTGTAGATTATTTATCTCGCCAGCTTTTTACAGAAGTTTTTGAAGACTCCTTGGAGTCACTCTTTGGCTATATGACTGGATGTGTGTTTTCTGGATATGTTACATTAAAATCCTTTTGTCTTAATAGTACACTTATAGGGGTAAATGCAGGCAAGTGGTAAATTTAGTAATTTAAAATAAATAGATACCATTAGTAACTGATTTTCTTTGGTTTTCCTTCTGGCTTTAGTACTGACTTGCTTTGTTCTTTTGAGCAAATTCTGTAACCTGCAAGCTCCTTATTGTTTCCCTTACACAGTGAGGATAATGAGAATGCAGTGTGGTACCACTTTGCTATTTGGAAGTCACTACACATTTTTTCCATAGTCTTCATTCCAGAATATCCCAGGGTTTTCCGGTCTAAAGTGTTATTAATTATCAATCTCTTACCATCAAAAATCCTTAGTGATTTTGTAGTCACATAAACTCAAAATAGTTTCCTAAACCATTTGTTGTTTAGAATTGAAGGGTTTGTCAGAAAGTAGATCTTCTTGCTTTTAAGTTTGCAAACAATTTTTTTGTTAATGTTGAAAGGATATCTGTGATAGTTGCCACTTTGGTTGATTAATTACATCCAACAAAAGATTAAATTTAAACATTAGTATATACATACATGACATCATATTAATGTTGTAAAGTAATTTCTCAGTCTTGCTCTCAAGAAAAAGTAATTTCCTGTATTTCTCTGTTTCTTTATTATCGTTGCAAACCTTCCAGCTCCTGTAACTCAAAGAGTTAAATTGGTGTCGTTGCCAACAAGCAAAAACTGGACTTTTGGTCCACAAGACATAGATGAGCTGATCTTCATGTTGAGTGACAGCCCTGGAGTGATGTGTCGGCCCTCCAGGGTCAGGCAGATGTTTGCTTCTCGAGCTTGCAGAAAGTCTGTAAGTACTGCACTTGATGTTTGTGTTCAAATGAGTAAATACCACGTTTCCTGATGTAGAACAGGTGGCTGTATCTGTATGTGTATTGCAGGGCAAGCTGATTTACTGCTGAGTGCCAACAGCTAGTATCCTTTCTTCTGTTCCTCATGTTTTCATCTAGTGTCACTTGGGAAGTATTTCTGCTAGTTTTTTATTTTGTTCCAAACAAATGCACTCATGAACACCATGTTTAGCTGTGTTTTGTCTTCTGATTGTGTGGTAGGTTTTTTTGCTTTAATGCCTTGCACAGAATTTATTAACTGTAGTAGCTGAAGTACTGCTCTGGTCTGTGTCAGCTGGCAAATGGAAAAAGGAAATAATTCTTTTTTTTTTCCTTTACTTGCAGGTGATGATTGGAACTGCACTGAATGTGCAGGAAATGAGAAAACTGATCACCCATATGGGTGAGATTGAGCATCCCTGGAACTGCCCCCATGGAAGGCCTACTATGAGACACATAGTCAGTTTAGACTTGATTTCACCAGAATAAGTCAGTGTCTGTTTATTAACATTTTTAATTTTAATACTTGGAAATATTTTGAGCTTTTATCATGACTCTCTTATTTCGAGTAAAAAAATTTTATCCAGTCTTCAAAGTTGGAAACAATAGCACTTGAAGGCAGTCAGCAGGGTTTCCTTGTTATTCCTGTCTAGTCATTGATACCAGCATCCTGGAATTCATGTAAATAATTTCTCTCTTACTGCAATTTCCTGTGTGTTGTACTTCTTTGAGCAGCAATCAAAACTTTTATAAAATAAATATGTTTATATATAAATATCAGGAGTAGGTGAACCTCATTTATAGCAAATGCACTGATTCTTAAAATGAAGTGGCATGTGAATTTAAGTCCCTAGCAATGCCATAAAACAAATATTAGCTTTCTATGTTTATACATCATGTATATGATAATTTTGAAGAAAATGAAAATGATACACTAGTTAAAATATTTTTTTTTCTTATACCAAGGCTGGGTTTCATTAGATAATGACTTAGAGCTTTAATACTGCATTTAATGATTAATTTACTGGTGTCTGTGTTTAAGGCTTGAATAGAATAATTCGTCTAGCATCTTTAATTTTAATTAACATTGTTCCCTTCCAAATTCCAAACTTGTTTTTCAAGAACAGGGATTCCTTTTCAGACAATGAATGGGAAAAAAAGCTGTTTCACCAGGCACTGCCAGTCAGGTCAGCCCAAATTCTATCTCGCTACAATCGAAATAGTTAGAAAACGGTCTTTTTGAATCAGAAACCATTAAAACAGGTAGCTAAGCTCTTCCAGTTCTGTAGGACCAAGATTTGACCCAAGAAATCTGTGTTCGTGGGTTACGTTCCCTTCACACTCCCATTTGCTGCTGATGGAGCAGTGGCCGTGATGCTGCAGTTCCTCCAATGCTCAAAGCCGCCCGCGCCGCTTCTCCGAGCAGCGTGGCAGAGCGTGTCCATGGTACTCGGCACGGCTGTGGCCAAAAACCTTCAACAAATTGTCCGTGGTCGTGCGGAGCCGCGATTTCTCACCCCTGCTCTGCCCGTGTGGAAACCAGCCCGGCCGGGGCCTGGCCCCGCGGCACCGTTGGTATGGCTACGGCGGCCGCGCCGCACCGCGCCTGCGCGGGGAGAGCGGCTCGGGCTCGGCACCGGCCCGGTGCCGCCGTCCCTCAGCCGGCGCTCGGTAAGGGCTCGGCACCGGCCCGCCCCGGCCCGGCCGTCCCCCAGCCGGGGCGGGGTGGGGGCTGGGCACGGCTCCGGCCCGGCCCGGCCGTCCCCCAGCCGGGGCGGGGTGGGGGCTGGGCACGGCTCCGGCCCGGCCCGGCCGTCCCTCAGCCGGGGCTTGCTAAGGGCTCGGCACCGGCCCGACCCGGCCCGGCCGTCCCTCAGCCGGCGCTCGGTAAGGGCTCGGCACCGGTCCGGCCGTCCCTCAGCCGGCGCTCGGTAAGGGCTCGGCACCGGTCCGGCCGTCCCTCAGCCGGCGCTCGGTAAGGGCTCGGCACCGGTCCGGCCGTCCCTCAGCCGGCGCTCGGTAAGGGCTCGGCACCGGTCCGGCTNGCCGTCCCTCAGCCGGGGCTCGGTGAGGGCTCGGCACCGACCCGACCCGACCCTGCCCGGCCGTCCCTCAGCCGGGGCTCGGTAAGGGCTCGGCACCGGTCCGGCCGTCCCTCAGCCGCGGCTCGGTAACGGCTCGGCACCGCCCCGCCCCGGCCCGGCCGTCCCTCAGCCGAGGTTCGGCACCGGCCCGGCCCCGCCGTTCCCTGGGACGGGCTCAGCACCCGCCTGGCCCCGCCGTTGCCCGGGAAGGGCTCGGCACCGGCCTTCCCCCGTCGTGCCCCGCTCGGGTGCCGGTGACAGATGAGGCTGTCCCTGCCAGCCCTCGCCGCTGCGGCACTCGCGGGTTGGGTTCTTGCACTGCCAAGCGCTGATACCCGGCTGTGATACGATTGCAGCTGTGCAGGCAGTCCTGTAACCTTCAGGTAGCTCCCAACTGCCAAAATAACTACAACATTCAGTGGTTACGCTGTGCTGTGGTTCAGTGTGCAACTCATAACTCGGAAGGCAAGTTAAATCAATAATAGTAGTGCAGCTGTAACTTCCAAGAACTTGCCGAACACATAGCTTTGAGAAATGGCTTTCAGCTTTTCCACGTAATTAAATCTGATAGCTAAACATTGGGTAAAGATGGAGATCTCCGTGAGACAAAAGTAAGTCTACTGACAACACTTCCACCACAGTGGTTTTGATGGAAGACTTGGAGGTAATTTACAGACATTTGCTCTCTGTTAACCCTGTGGCCTGCCTGCCACAAGCTGACACCACTGTCTTGAGGAGTTGCTGTTCCAGAGATTGCTTTAATACATGCATGTGTAATAATCACAGAAATACTGATTTTTTTTTTTTTTTGGTAGTTGTCTGTGTTTTGGGTTTTTTAACTAGTTTATAGGGTAAAAATATTTATATAAGACAGAAATAAATTTTCATTTTTCAGAAGGAAAATACACATTGAGACAATTCAGTAGCTATGCCAAAAGGCAAGAAGAAAGATGTCAAGAAGAAAGAAGCCAAGAAAGATGGTAAGAAGGCAGCTGGTGAGAAGTCAGAAGAATCTCTAGGTCCTACAGCTGAGAGTAGCTTAACAACACTGCCAGATTTGCAGAATGAGTCAGTGAGTGAAGAAACTCAGGCAATTCCAGAGGCACCAGATGAAGAAGCAGGGGTAGAGGTACCACCAGTCCAGCCTGTTCCCCGGATCCACGAGGAGCCTGTTCTTGCTCAAGTGATTATAAAAAGGTACACTTGTTAAAAATACAGCAGTGAAGCCAAGAACTCTCATTTAAGTATCTGTCCTGTAGCCAGTGTCATACAAACATGGATTTAACTCTTGATTTGAAGCAGAGAATCACGTTATTCAGACCTAGTAGCAGTGACACCTTAGGAGACATAGATGTGGAATTCTGCTGCCTTCTTGCATCCTAGAGTGCTGCTGAGGCTCTCTGCCTGCCAAGACTGATATTCTTTTAGCTTGTTCACTTTCAGTGAAGTTTTGTTAAAGTATACAGATAACTGGTGAAGAAAATACATCATGTAGTCTTTAGTCGTTGCTGCCTTTTAATGCTTAGGGCTTCTTGTATCTCTTCAGAATATCCTAAACTGAGGAAGCAGGTGAATGACAATGTTAACAAAATCCTTCTGTATTTCAAGGGAACTATATGTAATGTTTCATATACTGGCATGCCTGGTTGTAAGGTAGTAAATGCTACCACTGTGGGTTTTTTTCTTAATTGAAGGAAATATGAGTCTGAGGCAACACCACAATTATGTGGAATATTACAAGGAAGCTTCAAAAAATTGGAAATTTTTTTCTAGTTTATTATTTCTACACAAGATGCAACAGCTGACCTGTGTGTCGACCATGGTAAATCAAAGGTCATTTATTATATGTAATTTAGATCTACTGGCAGTGACTTGAAATCTTCATCTTTAGTTTGTTTTCTTTGTAGCTACGAAGGTGAACAAGTCGATGGATTCTATGAGGGCGAAGGATTTATATGTTTTGAGGGAGGAAATACTTACAAGGTGAGTGTATAAATTAAAAAAAAAAAAGTAGTGGACTAAGTTCTCTTAAGAGCACTGAGAAGCATTGAAAGCTCTGTTAGTTTCTGACATTAAAACTCCTGATTTGAAGCTAGTAGTTGGAGGGGAATTAACATGTCATTCTTTTGAGATCTTACATCACTGTAGGCTTCAGCTGGGGTAAGAATAAATCTGCAAATGATGCTATTCTCTTCATTTTGAAGGGTCTGTTTTCTGAAGGGCGTATGAATGGAGAAGGGACTTACACGTGGGCTGATGGAGTAAAGTACGAGGTAAAGTACGATTTAAGTTATAACTGAACACAGTTGCACCCAGTTAGATGTGCAAATTGAAGGAAAGTAGATAAGTTGCAGTAATTGGTACAGTACAGGTGGCAACTGCAGAGCTGTGGCAGTGATTTCAATCACACGCCTCACTTGTCCCAGAAGGCTGGGAAACAGAGAGTCTTAGATTTTAATGTTGTAATTTAATCTTTCAGGGAACATTTGTTAAGAATGTGCAGATGCATAATGGCCGTTATACCTGGAGTGATGGCAGTGTTTACGAAGGATCAATCAAAGATGGACTTAGGCATGGATATGGAGTTTTCAGGAGCGGTACTCGTCCAGTTTCTTACTTTGGTTATTGGTGCAATGGCAAAAGACATGGAAAGGTCAGTAAGAACTAAATGAGAGCATGGGTGGTACCTTCAGGAATAGCAAGTGTTACTGTGCAAAGGTTTTGTGAAAGTGTTTTGTTCTGTTGCATGGTCTTATGCCTTGTAGAGATTTGTTTTTCCTAGGGAGTTTCTCTGAGGTGAATACAGTTAATACTGTAGACCTACTGTTGGAAGTAAAAGTCTGAATGGGTCAGAAAACCTTAGACTGAGTACTGTAATTAAGATGCCAAGGTTAGCTCTCCTAAAGTATTTCCAAGGGGTTTGAAAAACATGGTAGACTTTGATGTAATGTAATAGGATTTTTCTTTTGAACACTTGGTGTTTTCTAAGGTCTTACCTAATATTAATCAAAAGAGATTGCTTTTTTTATTTAATCGTATCCCTTCAGTTGCTTTCAGTACAGTGAATCAAAGTGACTCTAAGTATTAGAACGTGATTGCAAGCATCATATAATTTGTATGTGGTGTTTTATTCACGTAGATGAATATTTAGGTGTTTAAAGTGACTATGCTCTTTGTTTCAGGGTGTAATTTATTATGATCAGGAACAGACCTCCTGGTATTCAGGTGAATGGGTAAATAATGTCAGAGAAGGATGGGGATCGAGATGGTAAATATGATAACACTTGTTCTTACCCTGAACATTTTTTATTTTTGTGTATTGTTACAGTTTCTTGTGTTGTTTAAAGTGTGTACAAATGCTGTCATTCCATAGTAGTGTGTACCTTCTGCAGTGGAATAAAAGATGTATAAAGGGCTTTATGACAACAAAACAGACCTTTAGAAGCTTATTTTTTTGTGCAGTATTTCTACTGACCATTCGCACAAAAGAATAGCTAAAGACAAAATCCCAAATCAGCTTTGGTAAACTACAATTCAGGATTGAAAAACAAACACACTCGATTGATTTGAGCAGATGGAGCTGCCTTATGAAAAAATGACTTTTCTATAGAATTATATATATAAACAAATATTTTTAATAGCTATGGCAAAGACTTTTTGGGGAAAAGAGCTGGTTAATATTTTTAGTGATTTCTAAATTAAAAATAGGAGATAAACAGTGGCTACAATAAAACCTCTGTGTCGATGTCATAGTGAGTCAATTTTCAATTTAATGCTTATATTTAGCCTTAATAAATTATAAATTTATTAGCAATGAGGTTTTGCATAAACCTTTCATAAGATCGGCATAGAATTTAATATGAATTAACTTTTTTTTGCAGCTACAGATCTGGAAATACCTATGAAGGTCAGTGGGAGAAAAATCTACGACATGGACATGGAAAAATGAAATGGCTGACAGCTAATCAAGAGTATACAGGACAGTGGGCGTGTGGCATACAGGTATTAATTTCTTCCCCAGAAACCCTTCTTTAGTTCAGCATGTGTCCACTACTCTAGGAAAGCTAAATAGGGAGTTTAGTGCAATATCAAAGGAGCTTTGTATGATTTTTGCCAGTTGAGTTTGCCAGTTGAGAAAACAGAAACGTGTTCTTTATTGTAAATTGATTCTTATGTTAGCAATATTGAAAGTGTTTAAAGGATTTTGATTTAGTCTTATAAAATCAAAATTTAATTCCCTAGTGGAAAATATAAACATTTTTCAATTAAAAAAAAAGTTAAAGTAGTGTTTGTGACCTAGCTTGAGCAATGACTTCAGCAGTAGGTATACGAGGCAGTTTATTTCTGTGTCGCCTGTAGAATACTAGCCCACACTGTTCCCTCTTGGAAAAGTTTTATGATGGAAGACAATTTTGTGGCATTTTCAGTTCCTTCCATTTATTATTCTGTTTCAAAAAGAATGTGAGCTACTTGCTCTGTCTTTTCACTCCGCTTAAAATTGTCAAGGAGTCCATCTTGTGGAACATCCTGGCTCTGTGGCGTGGTGTTCCTCACCGGGCTGTTCAGCACTATGGAAGGATTCAGGGAGGAAGGGTGGGTGTCTTTAGGAGTTCTGTGGCAGAGCTCTCTCAGGTTTGTGTTGATGCAGTGCATCCTCTGGGTGCTTCTCCCAGAAGCACCTTTGTAGGATGTAGTTCTGTGTCTGCTTTGAAGTTCTGCAGCCATCAGCTGGGGGCTTTTATTTCAGAGAATTGCCAGAGTCTGGACCTATTTTTTAAACACACATTTTCTTTTCAGCATGGTTGTGGCATCCACACATGGTTTTTGGAGAGGATGCATATGTCTCAGTATCCTCTACGGAATGAGTATGTGGGTGATTTTGTAAAAGGGGAGCGCCATGGACGTGGGACGTTTATTTATGCTGATGGAGCAATGTACAGTGGAGAGTGGGATTGTAATAAGAAGCATGGCAAGGTGAGTATTGACAGAACTACAGACAACAGCAGAGCTAACTGTTCTGCTCTGTGTAGTGGATCTCTAGATTTCTGTACAGCAAACCGCATTCAGTTTGCAGTGTGGATGGAATCCCCACACAAAGGGCAGAGAGTCCACTGAAAGCAGTAGGAGTTCTTCCAAGAACACAGGCTGACTCTGTGGTTAGATATGTTTTGTATATACAAAGACATACATTTCACTGTGGAGATTTTCAGTGCAATAGGTGCATCTTGAGTTTTGCAGTGCTTGGTCAGAATTTCACACTTCACTGCGAGCTAATGGATTTCATGCAGTCCTTGCACAGAGAGGTTCCTACATAAAACAGACTTTTGAAAAAACTCTTGAGGGGAGTGCCACATATGCAAACTAAGGAGTGCAAACAAGTCCTTCTATATGGGGGGAAAATACTTTTCAAAATCAAACAGATATATAGTCAGTCCTTTATCCCAATAATGTACCTATTTAATAGGTGACAAAACGCATTATAAAAGACGGTAGGAAAAATTATTTTGCTGTATTTTATTTCATATATTGCGTTTTAGCCAAGATCCTGAAAAGGAAATTTGACTGAGAGCATTAGTGTTATTTTTTTTTATCTTTATTTTATATTTATGTTATAATTAATCTGTCTGTAGGGCATCTTTGTCTTCAAGAATGGTCATGTTTTTCAAGGAGAGTTTGTAAATGATCATCCAGTGGAACATCCTGCTCGTCGAGGGGCTGCTGAGAAAGCCACAAAGCTGAGAGCCATTGGCACAAGAACGTGTTCTAGCACTAGTGAGCAGCTTAACAAAACAAATGTTACTCAGTTCACATTTTGTTGTTCCATTTTACTATAACATGAAACCATTTCTACATACTCAAGGACCAGACATATTTCTTCAAAGAATTTAGATAAAAATGGGAGTCATGGTTTTTGCTTCCATGCTGTGTTTCCTGTAAGTGACACTTGGAGTGGAGTGACACATCCACACCACATCTTGTAGTGGATTGAACTGTTGTCTGAAAGTTTCACAGCTTATGTAATGTCTGCATTTCCTTTTGCTTAGGGGTTGATTTGACAAAATTGCTCTTCAGTTGTTATGCTGTTGGTTGTGAAATCTCTACTCCTCACTATGAAGGAATCTGTTGTTCCAAGTCAGTAATATAAGAAGAAATAATACACGTTTTGTTTTTCTCTGTGTATATATATTAAACTTTGTTTTAGTTTGTTCTAACTTATTTTATTTGCATCGTAGAAAAGACCACGATCATTAATGCCTTGGGAAAGACTTCTATTCTGGGATCTGATATTGAGTTGGATATATCTTTACTGCTTGAGTTGTTGCCAAGGGAAGACAGAGAGGAAGAAGTGGAACAAGTAAGAGTCTACTGTTTGATGCTTTCAGTTTTCTCCTGTATTGTGTTTCATATTATTTTATTTCTGGTTTATTTGTGTTAGAGTAACTCTTTCCATTAAACAATTACTCGAAAATCTGAAGGCCATGAAAACAGAAAAGCAAAAAGAATGAATAGATGGTTGTGCTGGTTTGGACACATCACCCCAAGACAACACTATTGCCTCTTCTGAGCTTCCACTAGAAAAGGCCAATTAAAAATAGGTTAACATATCCTGGAAGGGCATTGAGCAACCAGCTTTAGCTGCTCTGAGGTTTGTCTGCTGACAGAGGATTATTAATTTTTATCAGTCACCAAAACCCATGTATTAAAACTACTTTTGAGTGATACTTTTGTGAACATTTAGCCAGGGATATGCTCTTCTAAGTTGCAAGGTCAAATAATTATCTGTCCAGTTACAGGATCAATACAAACTGCTCTCCACTTGCTTTGAGATGATGCTGAAAACATATCCTGCTTTATTTAGGTAGAATTGGCTGTGTTTAGGCATATTTCAAAACTGAGAAAAGCCTACCACTTCTACAGTACCTTAGGCTGCAGTCCTTCTCCTGACAGCACTTACGCCCTGACTAAGCTGCAGTTTTGGAGGTTTCTGAAGGACTGCGAGTTTCATCTCTCCTCCATAACGCTCGCGGAAGTGGATCGGCTGCTGAGAGGTTTGTGTTCCTGGTGAGCAGGGTCTGAATGCAGGAATTTTAATAGGAAGCTGTGGAGAGATGGAGTGGCAAGTTCTCCTGGCAGCTCAGCTCTGGGAGTCAGTACCTCTGTACTTGTGAGTTCTCAGGGGATGAATTTACGCTTCTCTGGGCACTTCTGGTCCTTAGGTGAGAAAATACGAAATTAAAATACAACAAAAAATTGCGCTGAAGAGCCATCTCTTCAAAATGTGTATTCACCCCTCGTCTTGCCATTACTATTACAGTTTTAAGAGAGACAGAAGTAGGAGAAACAAATATTTTTTTTTTCTTTTCAGTGTTCTTATCTTTGGTTTGCATGTATTTTTTTTTCCTTGAGTAGAGCTAGTTAATCAATTCCCTTTAGATCTGCAGTGTCCTTAGCAGGTGAAGGGTTTAACTCCAACTCTGAATCCTCTTTTACTTCTATATGTGCTGAGTGGATGCTTTTGTAGAAAGAGAATTGTCCAAGATCCAGCTACAGGTGGACAGTTCTCCCTTGACCTTTGTTTGGAAGTGCTGCATTGTCTGGTCTGAGTATTCCAGGAGTGTTGTTACACTGTGATGGGTGGAGATGGAGAGGATAAGAAAGGCTGACAAATCAATATACCTGTAAGCATTTTGATGTACATGAGAACAGTAGAAATTTGGGTTTTTTTAATTTTCTAGGTAATAAACCACTTAAGGATATACATTGTCCACATGAGGTACTACTGTTCAGAACATTTTTATCCTACCTTGTTCACCTGGCATTTCATATCTATCATGAAGAGTACAAGTAAGTTTTATCTTTTAGTGAAATTTATTTCAGTGTAATCAGTTTGAATCTTCCCAGACAGGAGTATTTTTGTTTCAACTGTAGAGACGAAGTTCCTCGTCTGCAGAAGTGTTTCTTAAAAATGATGTCTAGGAATGTTCTGCCCTGTGCCTGTCGTGTCCAAGGTAAGCCATGCTATTTCTTCTGTGCAGAATTCATCAATTAGTACCACATGCATTACAGTTTTATTGTAACTGTTATTTTTTCCCCAATTAATTTTGAAAGGTATCTTATTTTCTGGTGAACGATTCACGTCTTTTGCCATGAGCTACATTGACAAATGCTGGGAAATATATGGAGATTTTTATAGACCATGTCCCAGACCTCCATCTGAACCCATAGTGAAGATGAGGCAATTCCTCTGGATGTTGGATGTAATAATCTAATTTTGTTTTGTTTTGTGTGATTAGATGTGCTTTCTTTGTTCAGTTTATATGAGACTTTTAAAATACTCCGGTGGCTTCTGCACCATTGAAAAGGTGGGAGTGAGGTTATTTGTGCAAGCTGTCCAAGGAGCAGTAAAGAAACAGTTGTTCTACTGTTATCTACTATTATTTATGCACTTTTTTGGGATTCAAATTCTAATTTTTTACTTTTATCAAATCCTAGACAAATGTGTTTAAGGGGATATAAATATTTTTGCTGGTCCCGACTGTGTCTCCCTCTGCCCCATCTATAAGATGTATATGAACATGTCCTATTGTTAGAACTCAAAGACTGACAGCTATTAAAATAACACCATAAACCATTTCAATAATGTATTTACTACAAGAAGAACATGAGATTCTTTACTAAAATTCAGTAATTCAGGGACAGATCAAGGTTACTACGAAGGTAGAGAACAATTCCCACTGATATGCCTGGGGTTTGGGTACTTCACTTTATAAATCCGAGCAATTTTTTCATGAGGAAAAAATCAGATGGCAAAATTGTAATTTTATGTATTTTTGTTTATGAGCTTTCACAAGTTCTTTTGTAACATTGCTTTTGCAGTCTAGGGAAAATTCCCATTGGCTTCAATAGGACTAGAATTTCAGTCTGCTGTTAATTACATATGTGGAAGTATCATTTGAAACCACTAGAAATGTTGGCAGAGGCTTGAAAGGGAGGTAGATTAGGTCCATGTGTGGAATGCTTTAAGTACTGTTAACATGTAACATTTATTCTTACCCAGGATTTTAAACTTCTCAGTGAACAATTAACTGCTTCAAGAGTTCTGGGAATATTTGTCAAAGTTGGTGCCTCTCTACCTGGCGTCCGTGGTGTCAACCTGGATCTGGAGGTGTGTATGGAAAAAAACCATAGTCTATTGCTACAGGAACAGTTAAAATTGCTTTTAAAAACTGCTGCAAATACTGTCCTACCTGCTGGAACAGGAGGAAAAGGAATTAATTTATTAAAAAAAAAAAAAAGTACAAACTTGAGCCTCCATTTTTGTCTTCCTTTGTTCTGCTTATATATTTTAGTTTAGCTCATGTACTTCTATTTTTTTCTTCTTACCTCATCTTAGCACAGTCTCAGCATACTTGACCGTTCAGAAAGGTCCTTAGGAGTGCCATAATCCATGCAGGGAAGTCCCATTTCCAGTGGAGTGCTGCTAGTGATAGTTCTGTCTGTGGGGAGCTGCCTGACAATATGGATGTGCAGTAATTACAGAGGGATTAATCACTGCACTTCCAGCTGCTGAGGCTGTTAAGGTGGGTCAGTAATTAAGATGTGAACCCACTGATCCCGAAAATCTGGTGATCCAAGAAACCTGATGAGTGACATGTGAGGTGCTGCCACCTCAGTGAGGTCAAGTAGTGACTGTAGAAGATGTTTGTGCTACCTGAGAGCTGGCCTAGTGTGGAGGGTTTTCACCCTTAAAGAATTAACTCTTATTTAGCAACAGTCTCTTGTAAATGACATGACTGAATTTGTTTTAAACAAATGATAAACTGAACACACAATGTAAGTCTTACTAAGGAATCCATTATAAACCCACTCTTGGGGTTTTTAGCAGCATCACGTGCAATTAAACTATGATGTTTTAGGTAATAGCTGTAGTCGTGAGTTACTTGTTAGAGAAATTTCTCATAGCTCCAGATACAACAAAAATGAGTGCAGTGTTTTAGCTCAATATGACTTGTATAAAGTGTAACACATCATCATTCCTCTCCTGAATGTTTTGAGCTTTGGCTCTTTTCAATTTTTCTTCTGAAGAAAGGATGTTTGACTGGATAAATGAGGCCAGAAAGACTTCACTATCACTTCTGAGTTCTTCGCTTGCTCAGGTACATAGGCCTGTTAATGAAGAGATGTTGTAAAAATGAACTAATTTACCACTGCATTTGTTTTACTCTAGATGGTTTTTCTGGAATTTTTTGAAGCTCTTCTTGAATGTGCCTTGGTGTATGTTACTGAGGATATGATCCCAGAGAAAGAAGCTGAAGATAATCAGAAAAGAAGGAGCTTTGAAATCAAGGAGTTCTCCAAGGAAACCACAGCTGTGTCTCTCACAGAACATTCTCTGCTCCAGGTGAAGTTGATGCAGACCTGTTCAATGTTATTATGTGTCCACTTAGAGGGTGAAGTCAGGCCCTGCAAATGTTCTGTTTCCTGACTGTGGAAACCAATTGCCTCTTTTGCCATAAACATTTCATTGGGTCCTTCTGCTTTTTCTGTTTGTTGGTACCTTAAATTGTAACATCAGTGTAGACACTTGTAACACACTTGCACATTTTCCTAGATAACTATAAATACACATTGAGTACTTCTGAAGGGGAACTGACAGATGGGTTGGCTGCTGAAAGATATGTCTCTTCTGCATTAAGCTGAATGTCTAAAATTGTGCTGTAAAAATGGCATTGCAGCTGTTGTATGTGGCAAGCCTTGCTGTTTGCCAGCAGTTAAGCTGTCCTCTTTTTCTTTTTCCTAAACTTCTGAATAAGGATTTTGTAGGTTGTGAGATGCTGCCTGTTGACACTGGTGCAATTTGTGTATACAGAGTATTTGAAGACATAAATGAGAATTGTTATTATTTAGAATTATGCACAAGATGAAAGTATTTTCATTAATTCAAAGAGTATTCACAAACATAATTTCACAGCCTCTGTAAGCCAGTAGAGCTACTGTACCCCACCACTTCCCATTCTTTGGCCAATTGTTCCCACCCTATGGGCCCATTCCCTCGCATCACTGCAAGCAGTGACACAGTTGCACAGTGAAGCGGTCCAGTTAAAAAAGTAAAAAAAAAAAAAATCTTAATTTAAATGTACTGAGGGTAAAATTCTTCTTGTGTTACATTTCATTAGTGCACCTACAGTAGAAGTATAATTGGTACAGATGTAAATGATGACATTTCCGAGGCAGCTGAGCTGTACACTCAGAAGCAGATGAACAATAGATGAACAATATGTAGAGCAACATGTAAGAACAGAGGAGCAGGTCAAAGAACAGGAGCTTTCATTCTCTGTAGTGCTGTCTTTCCCTAGCTCTGAAATAGGATAATCCTACTTGCCTGGCTGGTATCAAAGGTAAAGCGTTACCTGGTAATACTTGAAAAGCTGAAACACTCCTGCAATTTAAATGTTTTGAGATAGGCATGATTGCAGGCTGGCAGAATGCTTTGGAGATGGGAATTTGCATGACTCAAAAGAGTCTTGGGATTTCACTTTGTGATTTGAACACAAGCCCGGACATTTAGTAACTGAATTTAAAACTTCTTGCCAGCCACCACGACCTTGTGAAGACACAGAGCTTGCTCATCAACCTTCTCTACTGGGTGAGTACTGTATAAAGTGGCTATAAAATTATAAAGGGGCTAGAGGAGATTCACTTTTTCTGGAACTTTCAAAACAATTAAACAGGAGCTGATCATGGAAACAGGTGATGTATTGCAGTTACAGAGGGCAGCTCCATTCAGTTTGGCAATTATGACAAAGTTTATGTTTAGCTTTCCATACCTGCTGTACACAGATAGCTGGGCAAGTTTCAATCTCTGAATTTTCTGTGTTTTTTAATTAGAAGCTATCACTTTTTCCTTAAAAATAACTTTAAAGGCTTTTGAAACCTTAATTCTTCCTGTTCTGTCCTCACTCATTTGGGCATGAAAACAGGGGCTTGAGCTCTGCATTGTGCCTTCATTAGAAACAAACTTTTCATCGTTTCAGAAGTATTTTAACCACAGGTCTGGCTGTCACGTCAGATGACAATCTACATTTGTTTGTGCCAAAGATCAAACTTGGTATTTCATGCACAGAGTTAAAGGCTGAGTAATTTTAATTTTCTTTCTTCGTGATACCAGAAACTCTTCTCTCATTTCCCACAACTCCTGGAGAAAGCAAAGATGATGTGTCATTGCCCAACAAGGATGTAAAAGAAGAGCAAGATTGCTGTCCAGAAAAGGAACTGACAGGTAAAACAGTCCTACTTGTTTTAGGACTTAACACACACACAGATCTCTTGTAGCTCTTGAATTGTGAAGTTTTAATTGTATATGCAGATTTCAGCTTGTCACAAGAGGGCAGTAAATGAGCATTAATTCTGGAGGAAGATTTTTTAAAAACTTAAAATATTTTTCTAAAGAAAATAAAACTTCATCATTAAATGAGGCATTTAAGTACCAACTTATATAGTTTCCCCAATTTTAAAATGCTACATTTTATTTGTAGGGCATCTATAAGCTCTAATTTGTATTTACTCCATGAGAAGCTCAAGCTGCAAGCCTGTCCATGGTGTCTTGGACGAATAAAATATATTACTGCTATGTCCTGCTTCTTTTACTTAAAATAAGAATTATTGTTAGTGGTGTGCCACCACTAGCTGGCATAAGATGCCTTATGTTAGGACAGGCCAACATTCATGCAGAGGAGATGTCAGTAAGAACACTTTAGGATGTTGTGGGTTCTAGTTTTTTGTACCATCTTCCTTCCAGCTGATAAGCAGATCTCATCTGGGCTGGTTTTTGTGTTTGTTAAATGTTTTCTGCTGATACAGAACTCAAATCCAAGGACAGAGGTAGACAAGGATTTGTGTAGTCATCAGCTCTTTTCCTGAAATCTGATGGCTGAAGAGTTACACACCTGAAAAACTGTTCAGGGCCCATCACCTGGGCCTGGCCTGTTTCCTGACATGACAGGGGACACTGGCACACACCTCTGTCCTTTCAGCTGGTCATGTTTGTTCTCCCTTCCCCTGTGCACAGGAGTCAGATACTGAAGTGTCATCAGGTTACTGCAGAATCTTATCACAGGATTAAAGGGAAGAGTTCATTGTCTTTTTGTGCCATTCCCAGGGCCAAGTCACTGAAGCCTCACAAAAGGGCCACCCATTTTCAGTTCAAAGTGTCTCACACCTTTCATCTTCTGTACCCTGCAGAAGCCAGACTTTCCCATTGCAGAGTATCAGAGCTGAAATATTGTAGTCCAAAACACATTTGAAATAGAAGTACCCTGCTAAATAAACATGTTTAACTTACATGTTGCAGATGAAACAAAAGAAGACAAAGATGAACAAGAGGAGCTATTTAGTCTGTGGATGGGTCAGGTGCAAACGTTTTTCACAACTAAGTTCTTCCCGGCTTTTGAGCATGAAATAGTGCTGAGGGATAAAATAAAAAAAAAAAAAAAGCAGGATGCCGAATTAGCTGGGCTGAGAGAGATCCAGGCTGAGGAACTGAAAAGGTGAGTGTTGAATCTTGTCTGGCAGTACTGTTATCTCTTATCTTCTACTAAGAAAATTATTGAAAATGAGAAGTGTGCTTAAGAAAGTAGTATAGCATACTGTACCTGGAAAACAAACTCACATAATTAGTAACATAGAGAATGTAACTTAACTCTGGTATTTCCTGGCACTTGGGTCCTGCTCTGTGTAAAGGCAGTTAAGACATATTTGGGCATGAGGGGGTAATTAGGGACTTTCTGCTTCTCTATGCCGTGACAGTTTATACTGCTCATACTATAACTAGAGCTGGAGTTGCTTAGTCACTATAAATCTGTCTCTCTCCTCTTGCAGTACCTTAAATTCAAATTTTGTTCATGCAGACTTATTGCTGAAAAAGAAGTAGAAGAGGCAAAAAGGCGAGAAGCCGCTGCAGCAGAAAAGGCACGTGCCTTGCAGAGTGCAGCGTTAGAGGGGAGTGTCAAGCTCAGGAGAGGAGCCTTGTCAAAGAAAGATGCATCTGGGAGAGGACTCTCTCCCAAGAGAGGTCTCTAGCTGAAGAGAGAGGCCCCCAAGAGAGAACCCTCACCATAGAAACACCTAGAAGGTAGCAGAGCCTGAGGAGGAAGAGGCAGAGAAGGCAGCACCCACAGGTACCAAGGCACCTGCTGACAGAAAGAAAAAGAAATAATACTGAAAATACTGAAGCTTCAAGCAAGTACTCTTCAAATAAGAAAAAAGACCCCCCAAACCAAAACAACCCCAGAAGACCCACACTTGTAGGAAGCTGTAAGAATGGTTCAACTGTATGCACAAGAATTGCTGGTTTCAGAGGGAACAGTGTTTTACAGCAGGGTCTTGGGTAAACTAGCAGCAAGTCACACGATGCAAATGAACACAGATGCTCCTAAAGTGTAACAATTACTAGTTTTATTTTTCAGGAAAATATTCACATAACATATCAGAATGGAATGGTACAGATGAATTCAGATTGGTTTTTAATTAGTTTGCACATAAACATTTTTAAAATTTAAAAATTTTATGATCAGAGTTTACAGATTTTAGTAGAAATTTTGATTCTTACAAAGCAAGTATTGCTTTACTATTGTCATTATTCCAGTCAATAATATGACTAATAACTTCTCATGTTGAACAAGTGCCTGACATTGACATCTTCAATAAATCAGCCCTTTGCAGATCAATCCAGGAAGAAAATATTATTAAACTGTGTTGCACAAAGTTTCTTCACTTCTTCTGTTTAAAAAAAAAAAAAAAGATACATCAGTATGGTATTTTACAGAAACCTCCTCAAGAAAAACCCTGTGGACTGTCATGAAGAATATAATTCAATTCAAACAGAAAAAGCCCTAAGAGTTTCTAATGTAGAAATACACTTACTATTACTCTGTCTTCAGTAGGAGAAAGTCAAGTCTGACATCTCCCACTGTCTGAAAGGTGAGTTGTGTCTAAGTGGCTTGAGTGTAAATGATGGGCCTCAGCAAACACTGCAACAGCAGCAGACTTGGCCTAACGTAAGTACATTATAACTCCTTTTTCAGAGAAAGGAGGAATTAGGGTATTCTGTTAGAGTAAATCAAATCTTCAAAACTTTCTCTTTGTGTTATTGGGTAGACAACACTTTCTAAGTTTATCAGGCACAGAAACACTCATTTACTGTTTCTGTATGGTAGGTTTGATGCTGAAAGACAGAAAGATTGCCAAGTTATGCAACGCATTCCTCTTTTAAAAATGTAGGTTGCTAGGCTCTGGTCCTATTGTTAATTAATTCTTTCCTATTGTCTGAGCAGGCCCATTGCCTCCTGTCAAAACAGAGAGCCCTAGAACTGCTGCAAGTAAGATTCAAACAGAATTTTAGAGAAATAGCAGCGTAAAAGCTTATTGCATCTTAATGTTAATTCTCACTCTTAGATATAGTAAATCATTCTCAAAACCATGTTAGAAACAAGACAGTGATGGACAAGGATCACTGACAGGACAGCCATAACCTGTAACTAACCCTGGATCTGACAAATAGAAACTCAGATGTAAATATATTAATCTCTCACCTGTAATACACTTTTTAAATTACTCCTTAACTAAGCTCATAGTTCACTCCTCTATTATTTGCAGGAGGAAGAATGACTGATTAATAATTAAGAATGCCTGCTGAATATTTATGCTATCCTTTCACAGCTGGTAGTAGGCAGCCTAAAACCTTAGGCAAACTCACCTGCACTCTATCAAAGATCAGTCCCTCTCTAGATTTCTCATGAGATGAGTTTTATTACTTCTCTAGGGACACCCATTTTAGGAGTAACTGTATTTAAAGATAATAAGAAACAATCCTTACCATTAACTTCAATCAGATTTACATTTTTTTGATTCAAAATAACATACAGTTCTCGCTGGTCAGACTTTTTCCCAACTACCCAGTAATCACTCATTGCCTTCACAATAATTTCCTCATCTTCATCAACTCTGAAAGAAGTTTTAGAAAGTAAAGAACGTGGCAGCAAGTTCATCTTCAACAACTTTATTTGTCATCATTAGGACAGCTCAATGTCAGAAATCGTTGTGGTTGTGCAGTATCAAAGAAAACACCAGTTCTAACTTGGCCATCACTCATCCAGGACAAAGGCCTCATAAATGGCTGCTTAGGACATGCCCAAATGTGTCAAACAGTGATTTTTTCATTAGCCAAACACCGCAGTGCTTTGAAGAAAACACCTCTGCTCCTTTCTGGTAAGGACACACTTCACAGAATGAGCATTTGCTGCTACACAGTGACCAAATACTGAAAGCTGGAGATGGGTTGGTGATAGTAAGCCTTCACAGAGCTGTTAGACCTAGACCTAAACCCTGCTCAACAACTACCTATGTTCTGTACAGCTGTCACTAACCCAGTACTTCCGTAATATGATGAAACATGCTTTTTTCATTTACAGAAAAGTTAAAACCTTGTCCTTAGGTAGAGTAGGAAAATTTCTAGTTGCTAATTAGTTACAGGCATCCCAATCACTCAGCATTGTCATATTCTTTATTAACTTTTACAGTGACAGACGGTCTCTCCCACTTTGCAGCATGATACCCATTGACAAGAAGCCACTTATCTTCTCTGTCAGCAGGACTGCAGTAACTGCAAGGTTTGCATTTCATCCATTGTCTCACCCCTAGAAGCCACCAGCTGTGTGAGGGGCAGGTATGACACAGGCAGAAGCAGGTGTCCCTGTCCTTTATACTTTCCCAGATTAGACAGCCTCTGGTGCTTCCCATTCCAGCCTCCAATAGATGAGAGATTTTCTTTGATAGAGGCCTGGCCCTCTTTTTAAGTTATTTTTTTTAAAAGGACACTAGAAGTTTTTTTTTTAAGATGGACTACTTCTAGACCAACACAAAATACCAAATGTGGACAGCCAGCCATCCACAAAAAGACTGGAAAACTCTACTCCTTTGAAAAAAAAATAATCTGCTTGACAGTAGGAGTTACAGACTATTTAATAGTTAAGCATTACCTGGAAAAGTCACTGTTGATGTCACCAAGAATCTTCATGAGGTCAGGATGAACAGATGCAAGTGATACACTGGGTGTTTTCCTCATGTGAATGGTACTTTTCTCTGCCAGGTTCATGTGATTGAAATAGATAAACTTAAATTGTGGTTCCTTCTCAGACCTAGGAAGATTGAAAAAGAAAGAAAAAAAAAAGTGATCTGTGGATACCAACATGCTCTATAAGCACAGGCTTCCCAGAGACTGGGTAGTGAGCCAGAGACAGCTTCACATTGAAGAAACTTGAGGGATTGAAATTCATTTTAACACACTTTAAAAAAAAACAAAGCAAAAGCCAACCAAGCCTGCAGAACCAGCCAGTGTTTCCCTTTCTGCCACTCAGGCTGCCAGTAAACACACACAGGGGAGTCTGAAGGCCTTGTTCCACTTCACAGTAGTGATTCATTTGCATTTTTCTAATGAGCTGGTTTTTTCTCTGACCCCATTTTGTTCCTGCTGCTCCCCCCTATGCCAGTCCAAGCTGATTTGAAAGGATCCTGGGTCTTTAATTTGAGCAATAAGTCATCTTCTATTCATGTCTTTGTTATTTGTTACAACCAAGAGAACAAACTCTTCCTTGATCCAGGCAATTAGATTTCCCTCCATCATTTGTGTGGGCCAAGAAAGAGACTCTTTTCAAACTCCTGCCTTGGCAGTCTTCCTCCATTTCCTCTTTTATGAAGTTAATATAAAAACCTAGAGCTGTAGTTTTTTGTAGAAGTCACAACAAATTCAGACTGACCAAAAACTGGCTGCGGCAATTGGTACTTGAGGCAATGCATTATTTAGAACCAGGAGATACTGTGATGACACCACTCACCTTAGCAAACAACCAGATACCCCTGCTCTCTGTCACCCACATGCATTAGTGTCAAGGAACTGTATCATGTTTTCAGGACACCATGCCATTAAACTTTTAAAGAGTTAAAGCTGCCAAAGCCAGTCCCAGATGACATTTAAAAACCCCAAGTTTAATGATTTAGTAGACTGGCACAATTTCAAGCACATCCTATTCTATCCTGTGCGATTTTGCTGATTTGGGATGGTACCACTGAGTGAGTTCACTCACACACCTATCTGTGGTTGAATTCCTTTTATGTTGCCATATGTGATAGTGTTCTTGCCCCAACTAATAAATCTATCTAAAAATAAATGCAACTTTATTGCAAGTCAGCTGTAGTTCTAAGGGAAGTATATTTTCCAAAGCATCAACATCCTTTTTCTTTTGACTGTTTTTTGCCCCTCAAGTAATTACCTTAGTCCTGCAAAATAGAAAACAAAAAAAAGACCTTTTTTTCCTCACCTGCTATACATGGCAACATTTCAAGAAGCAGTAATTCTGGAGAAGTCCTCAACTGTAAAGCTTCCATTGTAACCAAATAACTTACTCATTAAAATTCCCATTTCAGCCAGACAATAAACATTTGTTCCTAAATTAGTAACATCTATTGTTACTTCAGGGAGACCCAAATATGCAATAACATGCACTTTATAAACACTTAGATGCAGAGAAGTAGACAAGCATTGTTTTAAGCACAGTTAACACTTTCAAACTTTGGGCTCATGTTACTGTTATTTAAGCAGTTCATTAAACCTAACTTTTCACCAGCTAATGAGGGAATGCAACAGGAAAAGAAGCGTGGTACAAACCCTGATATTCTCTTGTTGATGTTGTATTGTTCACATATGTCTGAAGCCAACACCGTGAGCTGAGGCCCAACGATGCTGTCCAGTTTTCTGCAAAACTCCAGCGTGGGTGGAATTGAAGCTGTGTCAGGCAGAGAAAAGGGAGAGATGAGATTCTCTTCCCACAGCTGAGTGAACAGTTTCTGCAGTTGTTTTCTTTAAACATCAGCGAGAGTCCAAGGACAAATTTCTCTCATAATTAAAACCTTGGGGTGATTCTGAAAGTGGCTAATTGAAGCAGTATTTAGTCATTTTATTGTGTAAAATGGGTTGCTTGTACCACTGGAACAAAGATAAAAGACTGATAAAAGCACTCATGAAAAAGAGACTCAAATAACAAATTCATGTGAGTATTTTTCAAGAGTAAAACAAGCTGCATGTCAAAGTACTTTGCATATAAAAGTCCTGGCAAATAATTGATGCTAATAGGTACTTACCATCAATCATAAAACAGACAGCTGCGCTCATGGCCTGGAACAAAACAAAAGCAAGAAACCCATTTACAACTGATTACTTCAACTAACTCAAATAAATGACAATACTTCAGTGAGGTCACACACAGGTGAGAAGAGATTTTAAAATAGTTTTTAAAGGTAACACTTCAGTAGGATAATCTTTTTGCAGTCCTGCACAACACAGGTTAGCTACGATTTTAAAATTCAGGCCAGTTAACAATTTAAGTTGTAGGGGAAAGATAAAACTTGATAAAAATGCACTTTATACAAAGATGTGTGCAAGAAACTCCCATTTAATGTAAGAACAAAGTATTTTTTGTATCCCATATAAAGCCAGGCATGAAATCACCTAAAGCAACTGAAGGTTGGTATTTTGTTTTAATACAACAATTATTTGTTTTGGACAGGGTACAGGGAAGGGAAAAAGAGAATTCAGGCTTTAAAGCTTGTTGCTAGAAATGCCAGTTTTCTGTCTCTTTCCTTTAACCTGGCCTTATTTGTGCACCTTTCTATACAATTCCTAAGTACTTCACATCATTGTCCCCTTCATTGCATAGAGATTGCTGATTCTGTGGAGTAATTGCAAAGGAAACTGTAATACCTTATAAACAATTAAGTGAAGCTCCTCATAAGTGTCATCAGTGTTAACAAATATTTTGGGGAAACGGCATTTTGTTTCTGGATCATTAAGATTTAAAGGTCCAGTAAGAAACCTAGAAAATAATTCAACAGGTCAGATGTGATGAATTTTTGTATTTCAGTTTCTTGAATTTAACAGATGTTCTCCAAACTTGCAATTAGGAGTTCTCGTGATTAAGGACGTCCAAACCCACAATTAGTCAAAATAATGTTGCCCACTTGTTTAAGCACAGAATTCCTCACTGACATGCTGAGTACACAGTAAAAACAAGTACATAACTCCTAGGTTAAATCTACACCTTTGTCTGGAGTGCTCAGCTGAAAAGACATGAGGTGAACAACTCCCAGATATGTCATACAGTGCATTAAGAACAATGGGAAGAAAAATAAATATGCAATAATGTTAATGAAGCATTTTCTATTTTTTCCAAGGGTCAAGTTTTACATTGCACCAACTGTGTGTGGAACATGTACTCAAAATACACACACTCCTCCCAAAGGTTGTGCCCTGGGGGGAGGAAGCAGTAGATGGTGACAGTAAAACAAGACCTACCTTCCATAGTGTTGTAGATTTCCTGGCATTTCAGCACGTATTGGAGAATCTCTTCCTGCTAACTGAGGGGGAAAAGAACACACAGGAAAAGCCAGCTTAGAGGCAGAGAGAAGAGAGAAACTTCCCTTTGGTATTTTAGCCTTTAGTATCAGATAAACAGGAAGAAAAAACCAAAAACACCCAACCACCTTCCCCCTCAAAACCCCCAGCCCAACTACCTCAGGCTCCATGTGCCTTGGAAACAGAGATGTTGTGAGATATTTGTACAAAATTCTCATGTCATCTTGCTCCAGTCCACTCCTAGAACATTATGGGGAAAAAGAAACAAGTTCTGTTTGTGCTGCAGTTCAGATCACACGTTTTCCTCTACCTAGCTCAGACCAATGTCTTTCTTTCTGAATGGCAGCCTGACTCATGTTTTCTCATTTTCATCCAACTCTGTCACTAATTTAAAAGCTTGTCTATTATGACACTCATAGGATTAGAAATGTTGATAGAACAATAGAAATTAATGACATACAAAAGAATTACTGAAGTACCTACCAGATAAGCTGGTCATTGTAGAGAAATGCAGTGTACTTGACTATGTTCAGGCTTTCTTCCATCCTATTAATAAATGACTGAATTTTCAAGTAAGTCATTTTATCCAGTGGAAAGAAGCTGATTCCACAAAACACATCCAGCAGATCACAGGACTGTAAGTGCAGTGTCTGCAAGTACTGAGAGAACAACAACAGTTGGCTTTTAGAATCCAGAAAACTGCCAAGATGTAGGTTTAAGCGACAAATTTGAGTCTTATCCTCAATAACCTGGACTAAAAATCAAAGAAAACAAATCCTTCCAGCACTGCTTGTCTGACACACTCCTTCATGTGGGGACAGACTGTTTACAAAGGTTTGTAGTGATAGGGCAAGGGTTTCAGACTGAAGGAGGCTCAATTTAGGTTAGGTATGAGAAAATAGATTTTTACAGTGAGGGTGGTCACCCACTGGCACAGCTTGCCCAGAGA
Source organism: Callaeas wilsoni (assembly GCA_013398955.1). Lineage (NCBI taxonomy): Eukaryota > Metazoa > Chordata > Aves > Passeriformes > Callaeidae > Callaeas > Callaeas wilsoni. The sequence goes on along the minus strand of VWPU01015473.1, from coordinate 5,291 downwards.
GGTGGTGAATGCCCCATCCCTGGAAACATTCACAGCCAGGCTGGACAAAGCTCTGAGTAATCTGATCTAGCTGAAGATGTCTCTGCTCCTGGCAGGGGTTTGGCCTAGATGACCTTTAGGGGTACCTTCCAACCCAAACCATTCTGTGATTCCATGTGTGAGTGCATGAATGTGATTCCAGGTGTCACTCTGCTTTTATTTAATCATTATGACAACAGCTTTTAAGGAAAGTTCAAGATCTTTTGAGAGTATAAGCAAGCAAAGCCTATCTTACTGATATTTAATTTCAGATTCAGCTGTAGAAAAAGGAACAGATGATTAGCTTTCCATGTGCAGTGGAATAAATAATTTCTATTACTCAGTTTCTTGACAGACTATAACCTTTAGCAAGAGATTTCAAATGCACTGTCAAGTGGTCTGTGAAAGATGCTTTATCCAATGGCTCCCTCTACAGTCACTTCACGTTACCAAATGCTCACAAGTAACACAGACCAACAGGGTGACAGATCTCTCAGGTCACAGCTTATAAGTCTCTCTGTTTTAGCAATAAAAATCCATTTACTTTCTTTTTTGCCAAGGTCTATTTTTAATTTAATCTAGACGGAAGCACACACCACCTCATCATGGTACTCCTTGTGCCACTGGTATTTATTCTGGAGTCTTACAAAAGTCACAAGTCTTACAAAAAACAAGCAAGACCCTCCCCAAATCCACAAGCAAAGCCTGTACTTTTGTTTACATTGTCACAACATTGTGCTATTCTAACAATCTGTTAAAAGAACAAAATTTTAAGCACCATTATGCAGTGTCTACACTCCATCATTATCAGAGATCTCGATATTCACATCTCTACCACAAAAGCACAAACTGCTGACAGCAGTCCTGTTTCCTTCGTGCAAACAAGAAAAATGGGGGCAGGCAGGCACTTTTAAAGCTTGATGAAACTTTTCATGTAGGGACTTAAAATTCTGCCAGATGTGACTACTCAGTCAGTTACTTTATGTGAAAAATAGATTTTGCTTTTCATCCTTTCACTAAAGCATCACTTTTGAAATGACCTTCAGAAGACTACTTGTAATGAATGCAGTATTTCCTGCAACCTTCTCAGGACTGGCTACTAATTCCACATGGGGGCTGGAGCAGGGGGAGAAGTTACAAAATTCAATTATTCACTATTTCACAGTAGTACAGGACTTTAAGCCTGTGCATGCACGTTGTGGAATCTCCAGCCCTGGATGTTTTCAAGTCTCAACCACTCAAAGCTCTGGGCAGGAGAGTTTAAATTCAGTCTTACTCTGCTTTGAGTAGGAGGCTGAACTGGATGACCTCCCCAAATTCCTTCTAACCTCAACGATTCTTCGACAGTCACTCAAATGGGTCTACACAAACTGTTATCACAGTAACCAATTCAAACTTTAAAGAACTTTGAAAGAAGGAACACAATTCCATCAGAAACAAAGATCCAACTGTTAAGTTGTTCCATCAAGCCATAACCACGCTTGTGGTTCAACTCCACTTCAAAAACCTACTCTGTCGGAAGAAGCAGGAAGTATTTGACAAAATGAACAAACCACATACTTTGTGTTGACTCTACATCTTTTCCACTGCCTGTGTTTTATAGTCACACTGCTGCCACTTTCTGGTTTTTTTGCATTTTATTTCCAGTGCAGAATCACACTGTATGTTCCTGAAAAATAAAGTCTTACCCGATGGAAGAATTTCTCTAGTCTCTCCTTTAGAACTTTCACACCCCCATCTTCCATGGCTTTCAGGAATGTGCCATTGAAAAGCTAACAGTTTAAAGAAAAAAAAAAGGTCAGTTAGTTGGGTAATCATTTACAGTAATTTCTTGTAACTTGGCTATGAATATAGATTACAACACAGCTCCCTCAACATCAATCCAATGTATCCTTTCTTTATTGAATAAACATTAGATTTGCAGAGCCCAGGTATATATGGCAGCAGAGGCAAATATTTATGTGTCATTTAAGCACCTTATGCTTTTGTTTTGTAAAAGGCCTTGAGCCTCCAGAGTTAACCCTACCTTGTACATGCTGTAGCACTGCTGGAGGACTGAACTGTAAACCTTGTCCTGCAGGAAAGAGAGCAGCACATCAGTAGGAGCAGAGGCAGAATTACAAGTATTCTGGCTGAGCTACACATAACATGTTTTCAAAGAGCCAACAAAGACACAATTCTGAGAAATCAATCTCTGAAAAGTTAAATGGCATTTTCAGTCAGCATCTGGAAATGTCTCTGTACTTATAAAGTATGATTTCAATAAGGGAGTCCCTTCCCCCCTCACATTTAGTACCAAAAGCACCTTAAGAACTCATGCCAAGGATTCCAGTTACAAACAGTGCCCTTCTCTGAGTGCAGTGGTCAGAGGAAATTAACCTCTTTCTGGCAGCTCTCTCTTCATCCAAACCAAAGGCTGAACAAGGTGGGACACTACATCAGGTTTTATGGGCCTGAGATCTTAACCCAGATGAAAAAAGACTATTTCATCTGGCAAAATAGAGTCCCTATGACACCAATCCTTTTCTTAGGACACAGAGAGGAACAAAAGTAATGGACACTGTAAAGAACAGGGGCAGGATAACCAACCAGCTTTTTAATTATTATCCCACCCTGCCAAATACCCTTCCTGCATGCAGTTGAACAGACCTAATGATACTGCAGCTTGGACAAGAAATTCCATCATAATTATGAGATTTTTTGGTTTTCCAGATTATTAGTAAATATTACTAGCAGTTTTAAGAAAGCAGTAACATGTATACTTGCACCTAATAAAAATACATAGATTTAAGAACTTCATTAAACAAACAGATTGTAACAAATATTCACCTACTCCAAGCTAAAAGTCTCACAGCTGTATATTTCACCAGTGGTTATTGAATGACCTTGAACTGTTCTCTGGATAATTCTCTATCTTGTGCTATTCTTTAAATTTTACTGAAAAGGACTTTGCCCTTTTTCCATTTATGGAGATAGATAGAGATATAGATAAAATAACTCATAAGAAAAAAAAAGCAAACTTCATTATTACCAGCAATTCTTCTTCCTGATATTCATAGACTGGCTTTCCATCTTTGTGTTTTTCTATTATGGGATTCCGTACAACCTAGGAAGTGGAACAGGCTGGTATTAGACAATGCAGAATGCATTGAGAACATCGCAGGATGGTGTTTTAGGAATATGCATATCACGTGCATAAGTACCATGACCATCCAGAAGTTTTCTTCAGGTTCATGGAAAAACTGTCTGTTCTTCTGTGTATGTAGGGATTTTGCAGGTTTTGTTGGGCTAAAGGTCCTGGAAATAAAACATATATGTAAATATAGATATTTATACACACTCACAACAAGAAGACATATAACTGAGAGATTTAAAATACAGTGCTTGTGCCAAAACAATGAGCCATGCAACCAGACTTCCTACCTCGTGAACTGCACTATAGCTTCACATAGCCCCACATTTCTAATTTTTTCATTCTTTTCTACTTCATTTGGATGATAGAAGAGAATCTTCTTTTCTTCCTAAAAGTTGAAAAAAGAATCCAAGCAAATGCATTTTAACAAAATGAAAGAATATTGAGTTCATGGTTGGCTTGTTTTTCAATCCCTTAATTACCTAGGCAGAATTTTATTTTGTACCAAAATGGGCTTCTGTAATAATGGATAAAAGCCATATTAAGCACACTTAAGCAGTCAATCATCCCATGATATGTCAAAGCACTTTATAAATTGAAGGCTATTGAAATCACAGGCCCCAGTCACTTCTCAGCCTGTTCAAAGCAAGGGGAGCTTCAAAGCCAGCTCAAAGCATGGCAAGCTTCAAAGGCCGCTCAGATTGCTCCAGGCCTTGTCCAGTCATGTGCTCAATACCTCCAGAGATGGAAATCCCACAGCTTTCCAGCTCTGCTCCGCTGTTAGATCACTTTACTGTGAAGATTTTTTTTTTTTGCCTATCTCATCAGAATTTCCCTTCATCCATCCTCATTCTTTGACTTCAAGAACCCGACTCCATCATGCACTGCCATCTTTTAGGCAGGTGAGACGGCCCTCTGCCCCCTTTCCACACTGTCTCTTCTCCAGGCAGCACAAATACACTTATCAAACGCTCCTCTGGTACACCACAGACTGCATCCCCTGCCTGACTCAGGGGTTCTCCACTAGGCTATTTCAGTTTGCCAGTATTTTTCCTACTCTGGGAATTCCTGGAGGAACGCAGCACCCACCAGCAACCTCACATGTGCTGGACAGAGGGGAAGCATTGGCTTGGCCGGACCTGCTGAGCCAGCCTCCCTCGCACAGCCACCAGCGCTCGCTGCTGATTCACGCACGACCTGTTGTTCACAGACTCCCTGGTCCTGTTTCGCAGAGCTGCTCTCAACCAGGCCCCCCCGAGCAGCCACGGTGAGCCAGATTATTCCACCCCACACACGGGACTTTGCTGAGCTCCTCGAGGTTTCTGCCGGCCCAGTCCCCAGTCCCCAGCTCCAGCACCTCGTCCTCCAGCGGAACCACAGCTTCCCCCGCTCTGGAGTCAGCCAGGAGCGTGCTCAGCCTCCTGATCCTGTCATTGCTAAGAACGTAAGTACACTGCTCTGTTCAAAAACTATTAAAGCTGAGCACGAGCCACACAACACGCTGTTACCTAAAGCTCGTGACTACAGCTTGACTTTCCTTACTAAGGGACACGATGGCGAATAAACACTATCAGTAACTTGGCTATAACTAAGCTAGACAGCAACCTTTCTTCCATATCGTAACTACGTCGAGAAAGTTATTTTTAGACAAAGTTAAAGCATCAGTAAGTTGCTGACTGTCCAGCTCCCCATCTACAACACACGCCCTGCTGCGGACAACACCTCCGGTTACTGTTTCTTTTCGGTCAGAAGCAGTGACAGACCCCAATGGGGCTGGCAGTCATCCCCGGCCCCGCGGGTACCCAAATCCCAGGTGCGGATGCGGCGGCCGCGGGCCGGAAAAGCCGCAGCTGCGACCGCCTTTGTCCGGAGCCGCTCCGCAGGGACAGCGCCGAGCCCGCACACGCTGCGGCCCGGCCTCGGGCACGGAGGGACCGCCGCGCCTTCCCCGCATCCCCGGGCGCGACATCCCCCCGGTACCTCTCCCTCTTTGGGCCCCAGCTTGGGGTTGTAGATGAAGAAACTGAGGAGGGTCGGAGCGAGCTGCTTCTCCTGGCCGGCCGCCGCCGCCATCCTGAGCCTGGGGCCTGCAGCCGCCAGACACCATCGGGGATCGGCCCGAGGCCGCCGCGGCACCGGC
>VWPU01015471.1:0-47801 GCA_013398955.1 Callaeas wilsoni | reverse complement strand
TGCCGCTGCTGCCGCTGCTGCCCGGGACGGCTGCTCCCGAGCCTGCCCCGGGGCCGGATCAGCCGCCAGGCAGGAAGGGAAAAGCCGTCGGCACCGAGGGATTTATTTTCTCCCGCACGCGGCAGCGAACACAGGGCGAGAGGGTGGACGGCAAGCTCAGAGCAGCAGCAGGGCCGGCGACAAATTAGCCTGAGGAGCGTGCTGGCTGCGATGTCATTTACCGGGCTGCATACAACTAATTTACCAGAAGCTGGAGTAGAAAAGAGTACTCTTCTCATCCTATTTTTTTCTGGTTCTGGTCTACAGCTTAACAATTCCCCTATGAAGAGCACGCGGGTTTCTGAAACACATCTAAAACACAGAACAACTTTGAGACTGAAGATTATACCAGCCCCATCCTCCTATTTAGAGGCGGTAATCATGTCTCTTAGCATGCTAAAGTACATATATGGACCATAAGAAGAAAAAAAAAGACAACGTCAAAAGGGTAAAAGACAAAAGAATTACTCAAAAAGCAAACAAAATTAAGCAGATTTCTGTAAACTTATACTCTAGGTCATACAAAACTTTGTACATGTTTAGCTTTAACTAGAAGTGCTTGGTAGAAGTTGAGGTAATACATAAAAAATATTTCTTATGTAATGAATATTTTTTTATATTCCCTTTTTTGACTCTGAAATGCTGATTCATCTATAAAAGATGCAACATCTCTCGGACTGACATCACATGTAAACTCCAGCCAAACTCTGGCACTTGGAGTTAAGGACAAAAAGTTCCTGTGACATAGCTTCCTGGATTACACAAAGAATAAATTCAGAATCCTTAAAATCACAGGTAGTTAAAGACTGCTGGGCACACACTGCCTTCCAATACACTGAAATGCAACCTTTGATGAAGCTCTACTAAAATACTCAGTATAAAATTATTTAAAAGTAGCATGAACTGAATCTTTAAATACTTCATGTTTCACAGTGTATTTATTACTCATAGGTAGTAACTCAAACACCCTGCAACAAAAATAACAAACTGTTTTAATTCACAGTTGCAACACGTAAACATGATGAGATCTGTACATTGTTAATCCCAGCTTCCCCACTCCAACAGTTTAAGTTAAATGTCACATTTACATAACATTTACATAAAGATTCAGTTTTGTTTATACAAACCCCAGCCTTATTTTTGCAACATGCTCAATGCTAATTCATTATGTAACAACAGATTGTTTGCTCTTTTAAAAAAATAAAAGGTTTCATTCTGAGAAGGTGTTTGAGAGACTGCAATTGCTCTGAAGCAATTTAGCACCCAATCTTTATTACTGTTTCATCAAGTTTTTAAGGCTGGCTTGTTTTAAAACAAATGAGGTATTTTGGACACTGTCCGACTCTAAGACACCTCAGCCGGTTTTATACATCACGGTCACTTGTACAGCTCACACTTGTTCCCAACACACACACAGGAGAACAATCGCAGAGCCTCCCAATGCAACCCACAGGAGTTTACAGACTTTTAGCAGTGGTCATCTTGGTATAAAATTTGGAAAATTTTAAAAGATTCCAAGCAGTATCCAGCTTGTTGGGTTTTATTGAGGTTTTTTGTTTTCTTTTAATTAATACCACTTTGTTCTTATCAGGAACATATTCAGACCAGTGCTGATCCCTTCAAAAATTGCAAATAGCAGCAAACATGGCAAAACTTCCAGCACCTCTGAAAGCAGAGCTCACAGGAGTCTGCAATGCGGCTGGATGTAACTGCAGTATTTTATAAAAAGAGCTATGTTTTTCAACTTCTCCATGCAGAAGTCTCTATGGATGGATTAGCTGCTATTCTCTTCTGGTTTAAAACTTTAAAATTATTTTTGCAGAAACTCTAAGGCCCCATATTGAAAGTAAAAAAAGAATTCTCTAAGCTAATACCACTACCTCTCCACAGCAACGAAATAAATACTTTAACCTTAAAATGACATATAAATTAGACATGAAGCCAATTCGATCCCATCTACTGATTATTACAATTGCATTTATTACCAATAAGACTACATATTTAGGTTTAATATGTGCTAACAATCACAAAATTTCAAGTACGTCTCTACAAAAGCTGTCTCCAGCACATCACATCTACATCACAGTATTCCCAAAGATGGCAAGAATCACCTTTTGTCCCTCTTAGGCTACTTGGCTAAGGAGGCATTATTTCAGTGGGCTTTGTTTTCCAAAGGGATGTTTTTGTAACGCAGCCTGGAAAGAGCCTGTTTCTGTGTTGCTCTGCTCTAGAACCTTGTATCGCAGCCAGACACTCTTGACTGAAAATGCTGCTGTCTCCACTGGCTTTATCTGCACTGCTCCAGGGGAGTACAGAGATCCCAGGAATTCAAGACTAGTGAATATTTACTGGAGTCTCATACCCTGCAGGTCTCCTCGCTTTGTTTAAAGGCTAGGGATTGGAGGCAGAAATGACCCAAAAGAGAATGCAAGTACAGCAGTTACACATATTCTACATGCAGTGGTCCTACCTACACATGACAAACAGATTACCAGCATCACTGGATCCTTCCTCAGGAAGCCTGTCAGTAGATTTAAGTGGAATGATGCAGTACATCACTTGATCTTTGGCAGTTTTTACCGTCTACATTACTTTGATGATTATAGATAGATATAAATTATTTTCCTTCATCCAGACACATTTCTGCTTACTCAATACAGCACTATTGTGCCAGCACTGATCCACATGGCAAAAACGAGATAGATACATTAAATTGTCATAGACATGCCACAGGTTATACTAAAGAAAAGAGTATTCTTTATTCAGCAGGTCTCCCATTGACACAGATACCCATAAAAGTCAAATAGACCTGCTCCAACCAGTTATCCAGGACTTTCAGGGAAAGCAGTACAAAGCTTTGGCAATACTGGTTAGGATTAACCTCATTTGGAATAGACCAGCTAAATCCACACAATGCAGAAATTGTTCTTTAGGGCACCACATTTTCCTCAAGGTGTCTGAAGAAAGGTGAGTGCAGCACTGTGGCCATATTTTATGGCAAAAGACTGAGGTTGCGTGCTGACTAAAACAACAGCCTGAAAAGAGACACCCCAAGGGTAAAACCTCCTAAGGATCTACGAGGTGACTGCACGGCACAGGATGACAAAGTCGGTGTACTTGTATCCACACCATCCATCAGAAACAAGTGGCCTGTTGCTGTAAAGGACCCCCAGAAACACATACAGATTTTTGTTCTCGGGAAAACATTGTGGTTTGTTTCAGAAGACAGTTTGGGCACATATTAGTGTGACAGTTGGGACTGTTCAGCTTAGAGAAGGCTCCAGAGAGACCTTACTGCAACCTTTCAAGATTTAAAGGGGGCTTGTAAGAAAGATGGGGACAGATTGTTGAATAGAGTCTGCTGCAATTGGACAAGGAGTAATGGCTTCAAGCTAAAAGAGGGTAGATTCAAATAGATGGAAGGAAAAAATTTTTTATTTCAAAGAGGGTGATGAAACACAGGAAGAAGTTGCCCAGAGAGGCAGTAGGTGTCTCATGCCTGGAAATATTTGAGGTCAAGTTGGACAGGGCCCTGAGGAACCTGACCTAGCTGAAGCTGTACCTACTCATTCCAGGGTAGGATGGGCTATGCAATCCTTAATGGCCCCTTAGAATAAAAACTATTGTATGATTCTATGATTGCTGTGCATGCTTTAAGGCTGACTAGGCATCCAGGACACAGAGTGAACCAAAAAGTCAAATTTCTTGACAAAACAAAGAAAAAAGAATGTATCCTTGGGATAGCTAGCACCTTCAAAGGCAGAGGTGTCTATCCACATACGTTTATCAATGCTACTGGTGAAAAGTGGAACCTCATTAATACTGTGTTGTCTAGCCCAGCTACAGCATATTAGATCACCAATGGTATTTTAGGGGCAGCTACATTCAAAAGAGCAGCAGAGACAGTATAGCATTAAGCAGGGATATTTGGTTCCCCAGAGAGGGCCATGTGTTATGCTGAACCTTACACAGAATCTGTGTCCAGCTGTTGGAGCCAAGAATCACCACTGAGTTTATGTAGCAATGGAGTTAGAGAACTGCTGCAGCATATATTGACTTTCCAAGACCTGTGTGCATTAAAGAGAAAGAGGAAGCTCAGAAGTTTGGGGGTTGTTATTGTGGAATTTTTTGGGTGCGCTGGGGTTTTTTGGTCAGACATTTTTATGGGGTTTTGTTTTCAATACAGTGATAAAAAGATCTGCTTGGGTTTCTTTTTAAGCAGGGGCATAAATTTCTTTGGCTTGGGACAGCTTGAAGATGTGGGATCCCATGGGATTCCACAGCAAACTAATACAGGAGTCGAACTAGACAGATTTTTCCTTTTCTTCTTTCACAATCACACCTTAGTTAGAACTATAATCCCCTCTTTCACCATGGGACTATTCTGCCCTTACACAGAGGTGCTCTTTTCCTAACTAAAAATCAGTAGAGGTCACCACACAGTAGATTTTGATCCTAGAGGTAAACTATGCCATGCTTTACCTGAGAAAACTAAAAATGCAGGTGATTTCGAAGTTTAGTATTCAGTGTACCTTTGCACCCAGGACTAAGCTAACCTAAATAACCTGCAACTCTGAACAAGCTAAATTAATTGCAAACCACGGGGTGAGCTGAGAGCACTGCCAACAGACAGATGCCTTTCGGAGACACTGGGGGTGCATGGTCCTGCAGCTCTCTTCAAAGCCAGATCTGTGCTGAAATGAGTATGATTCACACTTTTTCAAAGGCACAGCAGAGCTGAAAGCGTAGAGATTTTTCAAAAGAATCATGCCTGTAGGAACTGTCATTCTTCCCCACTGCCCTCATCAGTGCTGTACTAAAGGAAGCACTGTTTGGCATCAGAACTGTAAATATTCCCGCAAGTTCACAATTTTATTTCATCCAATGCCCTATTCTCAGCACTGGATGAAATGCCTAGATAAAATAGCTTCAGTGAGCAAAGAGCAACAGGCAGCCTCTCTTACTCTTTCCCCTCTAAACTGCTATGCTAAAGACTATTTCTACATATTTTTAACTCTGAAAATACACCTATTGCTCCATTCTGAGAATGCTCTGATTTAGGAGAAAAAGGGTTGTTTTTCCTGCTGTCATGTTGGAAAAATATTGCTAGATTTGTATAGTACTCATGATTTAAATACGTGATTAATAATTTTGGTAATCCTAAAAGTAGTAACAAATAGGTTCTTTCATATCATTGTGTGAAAACACTGGGAAAATAATCTTCCAAATACAGTAGTATATTTTTCATTACTACTACCAAATCCCAGTTTTCATTACAAAAGTACTAATCCTTCTCCGGTGAGTTTCCAGGGTCTCTGCTTCAAATATAACGGTATAGCTAACAAATGTTCAAAACCCAGATCCCCACATACTCAACTGCACTTTACTTTCACAAATATAAGTTCCATGACATCACTTGATTTCAGCTTGCAAGTACTGATTAAAAATCTAGTCCCAGAACCCAGTTCAGTCCAAGTCAGTAAACAGCACATTATTAGCCACTACAATAATAAGTACCTATCCACAGCACATTTGAAAAGATGAGATTTTAAAACTTTTCCAAGCTATCTTAAAATGGTATCAGAAGCACAGTTCAAGACATAGATGCGTGGACAGAAATTATTTTCTATTAATTTTTTACTAAGAACACAAAAACCCCTGTGCAGTTGTAATTCTCTGTAATACTTTGTGTCATGCTTCACTTGGGAAAGCCACTGACTGTGTACACCAGGCTAGTACATGCAGTCCTAGCTCCTTAATCAGCATTTAATTAGGCAGATTGTCCTTTCAGCAGAGATTATTTTTAGTTTTGTTGGGCCCGCATTTTATATTTGCAAGTGTCGTACTGGGTTCCCTGTTCCATGGCAGGGTGGCATCATTATATTTAAAACAATATAATTTCTTGTGCATTTCAAATCCCAGCTCATAGACTTTCAATGCTTCCTGCAACTCAGGTTTGTTTGGGTTCGGGTTTTTTTCTTTCCTACTGTTTTATTTCACACGGAAATGAAAACTGTGAAGAGGACAGTACAACACATATGAAAGATACTTTATGAGCACAGGAGATGAACTGCAAGTTCTCAGGAGCAGAGACTGTCTATGCAAAAAAAGGCACTAACTTTCTAAAATTCACAAGGCAGACCAACAGAAGAGATTAACACCAAGTCTGTTTCCTACTCCAAAGTCATCTACTAAAAGGATTTTTTTTTTTTTTCCTAAGTTAAGGAAACACCAAGCAAAACTCATTCTGGTACAACAGAAGGGAAAATTACTTTGTCCTTAGCAGCACAGTTACAGATAAAGCAGATGACGGTTTTCCAAGTAGTTAGAGGCAGGTAACAGGCTGAAAATGCCTAAGCTAAGGTTAGAAGAGGAACTGTACAGGACACAGCAGGCTTTAAAAAATAATACATTAGTCAAAGATGACATTCAATTCATTCCAATTCCATGGCTATTTGTAGTTCAGGATCATGCAAACATACAACTTAAATATCGCATCTCCTTGGGATGCAAAGCATTGCTGTATGAGCGAATAATATTTTATTACATTCTTTGTATGAAGCAAATGAAAATATTTTATGGCAGAAGCATTACCAGGGACTTAGTACATCAGTGCTTACCATGATTCTATTCTTGGTTAAGTAGCCGTATGCATTGCCAGGAGACCTTCTTGGGCACCGTATTTCTTTTATAAAGTAGCATACTTAAAACTATGTCTCAATATGATGATTTCAATTTCTTATACAATTATTTACAAACAAAATCTGCTCATCAAAATATAAATGTATCTAATTTTGTAGAACTGATACCAGAACTTATATATTCAGTTGTCTAAGAACTCTAAAACACGAGTACATTCAGTAATATTGATACTACGGCTCTAATGAAGGGAGCTATCTGTTAAACATTGTAATGTTACACACAAAGAAATACACAAAATAACCCTAACCTTACAAAGTCTACTGCTCAAAGGTTATGAGAACTGGGTTGGCCTGTGCAACCTTAAAACAAACCTGATTTTCCTTGTGGCCTATCCTTGTATGATCTCACATCTAGTGCCAAAAACCACTGCATTAAAGCCACAAGGACTCATGTGTGAAGGCTTAATACAGTCTTTATCCATTAAATATGACAAAGTAGCCTAAAATAAAGAGTTGAGCAGCAAAGCCAACTCAAGGAAAGGCTGACACCACCTGATCCTTACAGGAGGATCCAAACAGCATACTCTGGCTCATACATACTGGGTTAATTCTTCCAAGGTAGAGTTCTTCAATGATAGACACATTGCAACATTTCAGTGAATGAAATAACTGACAGAATTAATTCTCCAAGTACCCAAAGACCACAGAAAAATTCACCTTTCATAGTACACACTATGCTTCTCTGTAAAGATCAGTAGCTGGTAACAGGTATTTTATTAAAAATTAAGGCAAACACATTCTTGGTGAACATCCATGACTTTGCCCACACAAAAAACTCTAAACAGCAAAAACAGTTTCTCAGTGTTGAATTCAAATGCATTAACCTCCCTCTTCTTGCCGAAGTGCCCTGCTTTAATTGCTTCATCCCTCTAAATATCATCAACCAAAGCACTCAATGATTCCACTTTCCTTATTCATCTCCAGAACATAGTCCATTGCATGCATTGAATAAATTGGTTTTTCTGTTGAGAATATAAGACTCCCCTCCACATTCCAAATTTTCTATAACTTTCAAGCCCTTTTTACAAGGTATGAAGGTACTAGAGTTACCAGTAGAAGAGTTTTTAAAAGCTGCTCTTCAGTACAAGAAAAATGAAGATTTTCAGTCACTGAAATCTCCTGAGTCATGTTTTCCTGAAGAAGTTCATTAGAGACTGACATTGGGTAGATCTCCAAGACAAATACTTTAAGTTTTTCAAACTAGTAAATAAACAAAAGACAAAAGAAGCTCTTGCCATGGAAAGTATAAAGTAATACTGAATTCACACAGTGATCTCTACTTCTAATGACAAATGCTTTTTAACATGTTTGCTCGTTTTTGCTGGGATAGGATCTTTTTCCTTCATAGCGGCTAGTAAGGGGCTATGTTTTGGATTTGTGCTGCAAACAGAATTGCTTAAAACACAGAGATGCTTTTGTTACTGCAGAGCAGCACTCACACACAGTCAAGGCCTGTTTTGCTCCTCACATCACCACCAAGAAGTAGACTGAGGGCGTGCACAAGCAGAGGGGAGGGAGGGGACACAGGACAGCTGACCCCAAGGGATATCCCATGCCATACGGTGTCGCACTCGGTGAATCAAGCTGGGGGAAGACAGAAGCAGCAGGGGGATGTTCCAAGTCATGATGTTTGTCTTCCCAAGTCACCATTACACACGATGGAATGAATGAATTCCTTGTTTTGCTTTGCTTGTGTATGGTTTGGCTCTTACTTTCCTTATCAAACTTACGTCATTCCACAACTCTTCTCAGTTTTACCCTTCCAATTCTCTCCCCATCCCACTGCGGGGAGTGAGCATGCGTGAGGCCTAGCTGCCCGCTGAAGTTAAACCACAGCAATGTAGAATTACAATTCAAAATAAGTATTAGCTTACCTGACCAGAAAGCGATGCAGCCCAACGTCAAAACTTCTGTAAGAAAAAAAGATCCACCAAATTTTAATTATTAAAAAATACTACTCTGTTGAATATTATACAAATACCAAATATGAAGTTACTAGAATTGATAAAATAAAAAGCAAAAGTGTAAGACACAATTTCCTTTCTGTGATGACACATGAAATTTAAGATGATCATCATATGAAAAGACTTAGGTGCATGTTAAAAAGCTCACAAATCTTTTGTTGGAGCATTTATTCAATAAAATATTAACATTTAGAGTATTATAACCGACATAAAGCATAGAATATACTGTGTATATTCTGTTACTGGAAATAATGTCAGCATTCTGGTCACCAGCATGTTTTCTGTCATATGCAAGTAGATCCTCTGTGCAAAACTGCTGTGGAATCTCTTTCCGCTTTTCTGCTCTGTACTGCATTAAAATGCAAGGGACTGCTGTGAATTCTCTCCACAATAAAGAATTGTCAAAAAAACCCCCTTATGTCTCCTTCAAATATAGAATTTCCAAGAAGCAGACCTTACAAGTGTGTTCCACTCACATCGGTAAGGAAATTGAGGACTTTTGACAGTAAGTACAAGTTAGATCACATTAAATTACAAGAACTATGTCTGAAATCTTCAGTCCTAACAACATAGATTGGCAATTCTTCCCCTTTTCTGGTTCCTCCATTCCTAAGATAACTCAGGAGAACCAAGCTCACGAACAATGTACTAGCAAATCCTTGACACTACAAGAAGGTATCTGCTGATTTGAGACATTTACTGAATATCTGAAGTATGTGCCAGCTTTATGGGACTATCCATATTACCCCAGATTAACTGTCTGCATAATGGCACAAGTGGAAAATGCAAGTGTTTTATTCCCAGTACTGGACTTGCTCTGGAACAGGCTTATATTTCACATACACAGAAAACATTTTGGCATATACTAAGCTCTTGAGCATCCTGTTCCAAGAAACCTAAGCGGTCATTTTGAGTACAACAGTTTTATTTGAACAGTACTGCTTGCAGTGTTCTGCTCTCTAACTGAAAGAGCGAGAGAAATCATCAGATAGTTAATGGCATCCTGATAACAGCAGACAGATAACGAGCTGCAGAAATTCTAGGAGTTAACAGGGAAGGAAAGTCCACTTGCTCAGCAGGGTGGAGAGGAGAGCAATGGATTTCTTCCTGAAAAGCTGCCTTGCAACAGAAAAACATTCTGCCAGGAACATGTACCTGGTCATCATTAAATCGGTATTTTTCACAACCCTTTCCTGAAATCGTTCCACCTTTTATATTATTGTTATATTACTGTGCAATTAAACTGCATGAAATGCATCCAGTTATCTTTCTGCATTCCTCCTGCCTGGATACGTACTGTATTTTGGCTCCCTCTCTTCACTAAAATATTCTGTATTGTACAGACAGTTTTCTGTATTGGAGCTGGACACAGTCTGTATTTTTAGCTCTGAAAACCTTTTCTTCCTAGGATCAAGCACTCAGTATGTTTGTGCTGGGACAAGGAGAAGAAACTTTCACAGTTTCAGGAGAGAGTTGTATGTGAAACAGCCATCTTGCACATCTTCAGCAAGGCTGATCTTTTCAAGTTCTCCCAGCTGTTCTCCACAGCAATCACCAAATCTGCTAGAGTCTCTGATTTGACACACACACACACACACTGAGCTTCCTGTGGGCAAGAATGGGGAACACAAAAATATCACTACTTTTGACACTGAACCAAAAGCCAGAGGACTTGGCTTACCAAAATCATGAAAAGTGAATGGTCCTGCTAACTTGGGATATCAGAGCTGAAGGAGATTGTAGAGGACAAAGCTGAGGCAGAGTGGGTTCAGACAGAGAGGAAAACAAGACAGTTTGATGTAGATGCCATGACATGCCATCTATGCCATCTTTTCCCTCATTTTTCACTCTTTCCAAAACATTATTTAAAAAGCATATATATATATATTAAAAAACCTTATAACTAAAACACTTGGTATTAGAAAAGTTTTGTAAGTTTATTTCATAGGGGTTTTAGCTATTGGATATTTTGTGGAAATATTTTTAATAAGTAATACAAATAAACATGCATAGAACCAATTTATTCTAATAAAAACAAGAAGGAAAAATTATCAGAGCCTCGCTAAATATAATTCAACATACACAGACAGGGCCCATTGTTCCTCAGTTTGATTTTGTATTGATAGATTTCAACAGTCTACCCAAGATTTTTAATTCTAAACAGTGTAAGTAGTCCTTTAAGATACAACTACACTGTGAGCAATAGAATTTTGAGATTATACAGCATTGTCTGAGTGTGCAGCTAGATCTTAAAGACACCTTGAGACAGTATCATTGATTAGTTCCAGAAGCAAGAATATCAAGGCTGAACGACTTCAAATTGTAAATGGGAGAAACGGTTGCATTACTTAAGGTTATGGATATTGTCTACATACACCTTGGATAATGAATAGAAACATTGTGCAAGGCAAAAACACAAAGAATTATGGTAGACTGGTTTTGACAAAACACTACCACGAACACTTGACTATTCTTGTTCGTATTTAAATACATACTGCAGTTCAATCAACAAGTGAAGCGAAAATACAATGAAACAGCAATGGAAACAGATCTAGCAGATGCAATTAATCCCTCCATTCTCAGATGGAAATGTTCAAAAGGGGTAAAGAGGGTTTGTATAGCAGTGTTAGGGCTGCAACTTGGGGGTGAAATAAGCAACTTCATTAAATGAAAAAAGAGAATAAGTAATCACACTGTATTTGCATTAAAAATTTCATAATGATCTCTTCAACGGAAGACTCCACCCATCAAGCATGGCAGTGTCCCCCACAATCAGCACAGAATTAGACCTGCCATATTCACACTGACAGGACAATCTACTGCCTATAAAATACCCCCATATTTCCTTGATATTACAACAAACTTTATAATCAACTTTGCACAGCTTGTTAAATTCTGAAGTTCCCTGCAAAATACAGGATTTAGATGGTAGTTCTTGCAATTTAGGGTGCCTCAGTTACATAGGTTTCAGAAATGCCTCAGTTACATAAGTTTCAGAAATCCTATAAAGAGCGTAATTTTTAAAAATCAACATTTTCATTAAAATCTAAAATAACAAGAGAAAGGATATCCACAGCAATATGAGTAAAAAATTTTTTACCAGTTAAATTCTCTACACTGCTCAAATGCCAATAGCCATATAGTATTTCAAATTTTGGAGAAATAAGTAAAATCTAGTGTACCAAAATAGCAATAGTCTTTGAACAGAGAAAAATCTTAACTAGCCAAAGGAACAATAAAGGGGAGATATATTTAACCTCAATTTCATAATCATGTTACACAGTACAAACAATTTGATAGCTATTTTCATTATAAAAGCATCCCTAATTCTGCTCCTCTCAACGGCAGTTTTGAATCACAGTTCTGTACACAACTTTCCTGCTTTTGTTAAGCATGGAAGCTCTAGTTTGATACAATTCAACAAAACATTACACATACAATCCTTCATAATCAAATTTATCTTTTCCCAGTACATCAACTACAGATTGGTGACCAATAACATACATACGCTAAACCAACAGCAACCTTTTCCAAAATACAATCTTTGAAAATGCACCTGCAGGAGAGAGATGTATGATTGCACGCAGAGATTTCAAAATTATTTCAGACGTGTAGTTTCTGCTCTGAAAGCTAAATGCATAATGCAACAACTTGCCTCCAAATTTTCATTCAGAACAAAGATGATGAAGAAAAAATTTAAAAATTGTAAGCACGTGGCATCCAGTGGATTGTTTATAATCTCACTTTCCACAAAGCTACGCCTTCCTTTAACTGAAGTCTAAATGCTGGTTCCTCAAAAGAGGAATTGTGTGAGCCTTTAGTACACAGACTTATATTCAATCAAGTTATATCAGCCTATGGCATTTAAGGACTTGACCCCACAGACACCTAGATGGAAACTGCTACTCATTAGCTGTGTTAGACGCTACAATTCACAATTCCAGTATGATGGCTAAAGGACCCTGATCTCACAAGGTCTGAATGTGAGATCTCTTTCCCAAGGATTTACAATGATATAAAAAAATGTAAATACTGAGCACACGCCAAGATTACCAGAATCAACTTGAAGTTAAGCCAGCTATTAGTCATATTTTATTAAACTAATTGTAATAATTTGAATTGTCCAACTCTGATTTGTACATCCATATTTTTAAGCCATGTGCCAAAGAGAAACCAGTACAGCTTTATTTTCTGTCAGTTCCCCTGCAGAACTGCTGGGCTGCACACTATTCCTGAAAACAAAGTACAGCAAATCATGCAGTGTGCAGCACAATCTGGGAAGTATTTGGCTAACCATGGGCTTCAGAAAGATGTTCACTGCAAGCAGTGATCAAAATCAGATAGTGACCTGGTTCTTACTTTAGGCCCTGCCTTCAGGGGAGTAGACCTACAAAGATAGTTTGCCATTTGCAAAAAAAAAAAAGAAAATTAAAAAAAATTAGTAACCTAGATGGAGACAGGCAAATATGACACTGCATACCCAGAGACTGCATTGCATTGGAGACAGAAATATCCCAGACATCTTAAAAACAGTCATGTTGCCACTGAACATAAACACTTCTGAATGCAGAAAGGAATGGTGTAATTTCTATAAGCAGGACAGGACTTTGCTGGAGCAAACAATCTAATTGCACTTAAATCTCTTCAAATCAGCCTGGTTGCCATTTATGGCAGTGATAAAATCCAACAAGTGAATTATTTATTATAGCTTTGCCACTCTAGGTATTCAACATCTCTTCAAAAAAGCATTGTAGGTGCTACAATGTTTCAACAATGGTTCTTGGCCCTTTCTTTTAAAAAGTGGCTAAACTTGATACTAGAAAGTCAAACTCATTCTTTTATCCTCAGAGTAGCCTGTCCTATTTAATTGCATAAGTGTTTCCAAGACTAGTACTTCCATTAGCTGTCTTTGCAAATAAATGTGGCATTTAGCCAGTGAGCTGCTGACCAAGAGTCTCTCCCACACCAGAATATTTTGCACTGGAGGCTGAGGACTCAATGTCAGCTGCTTTCACTGCCACAGCACTCAAGTCTCTCTTTCTCAAGCAATATCTCACAGCAGGGATGCCCAAAAGACTCCGTAAAAAGAATTCCCCCTTTTTCCCAGAACTGCTTTTCTGGATTCTCCTATATCTGCTCATGTTTTTTCCAATGCTGCCTGTGGCAACCTCCCTAGCAGGCAATCCCTTAAAAATGAATGCTTCCAAATTTCAAATAATTACAGGTGTTCAATGTGAATCTGAAATAATTTTAGAGTCTTGTCTGAAGAGTTAGATTACTACCAGGAAAGCAGATACTAAAGTCTATGTGCACGTTTTGTAAGTACAATTATTTAATGTCTCAATGAGCTATAAAACTCTGCTAAAGCAAATCCCCTGGAGGGGGTACAGCCTACCAAGCAGAATAAGTATTTTTTGAGCAGTGACTGCTACCAATTGATTCACCATCATCTTCATTATTAAATAAACATCTGGGAAAGCCATCTATATTTTCAAAAGACATTTTTGTGTGTCCATGGCTTGCATTCATTCAGCTTCCTGCAAGTTTTCTATGAAGGTGTAGGTTTCAGGTAAAGCTTGTTTCTTCAGTGACAAGCAGCACAATTCTTCTTCTAAATAACATAACTGCCTTCATACTTGAACACACTATTTAGAAAGCTGATGCACAACTTCAAATAGAAAAACAACAATTAATTTGTCACAGAAGATTTTGCAGTAGAGATAAACACAGTAAGCAAACTGACAATATTCACTTGAACTGTGAATATTGTGTAGCAGTATTAGTTTTTGAAATGAAGACAGAGATGCCTGATGAAAAATGCAACCCGGTCCAACATAACAATCTGTTTGGATTTATCTATTATCTAAACTAGAGAACAGACTTTTGGACTCCAAGCCTTTAAAGTCACATTTTAACATTTTTCTGGGGACTCTTTTGCCACATACAAGCATGTTTTTGGAGCTCTCATTTCTGAGATCAGACTTTCAATTTGTGCAAGACATTTAGTGAACTCCACGAAATGATTCACCAAATGTGCTGAATTCCACCAGTGGGCAGATTTTAGTCTGCCCACTGATATGATAGTGGAATTGGGAACAAATGCATATATAGGGCTCTTTTGGCATTCCTATCATTTGGCAAATCCTATAATTTCCTACGCATCTCCATTCTTACCACGCAACATAGAAAAAAAAAAATCACAGCTCAATCCATTGATAAAATTCTTGTTTAAGTGAATTCAATATTCTTTTAAACACCAAGATCTTAAGAACTTACTAAGCCTAGATCTCAAGCTTCAATGGACTCTTTTGTTTGCAAGCTTTGACTTTACCCATCTGCAATGCAGCAAACTAACAGCAGTTTGCTTTTATTTCAATGTAAAAATGCAGCTAGGAGTAAAAATAAAAATCTATGCTATTTGAAAGAAAAAAATATGAAGACTGTCAAATGCTTTCATATCATATCTTTCACAAAAAATTTCTTGTTACAGCAATAATAAGCAGAACTTGTGTATACATGAAGATATCTTTATCATTCTCTGATACTTGCTTAAGGACACTGGAATTTTAACACTTCATGCTTAGATAGTACACTTTGAATCTTTGTTGTGTTTCTTCCTGGAATGATTCAGCAGTACACCAACTTGCCTTTAGGTTTCCTTCATTATTAGAATAACCAAAGCTGCCACTGTGTTGTGCCTGTGCTGGATGCTTCCATACAGAGGTTCCTGCTCAGTGCTGTTAGTGCTCTGCAGCACCAATAGGGCCAATGCACAAACATTCACCTTACCTTACAGAAAGAGTCCTCTGTAAATGTGTGATCTCTTTAAGGTAAAGCCCTAAACATTTTATTTGAGAAGTATTTACTGCATAGCACCACAGGGAGAAGCTAGGGCCTCCTGTACTCATGAGAATGGTGGAAATTCACTGAAATCTTGACACCTGACCAAAATCAGCACAAAATCCTCACTGAATTCAAGGGAAGAAAAATATACGTGGACCGACTCTGGACAGTCTGTATAATGCAGGATACAGTCCAACTTCGGCGTGCATTTTGTTAGACACACTTTCATCTCCAAGAAGAACTATTAGTAAGTCTTAAAGCTTCATCTGCACAGTTTCCGACATTAGCTGGGAACTCAGGCTGGACATGTGCATAGTAAAAATAACCTACAATAAGACATCCACAAGGAGAAAGCTCTTTTGAGGACCACAGAAAAACACTTCACAATGCTAGTGGCCTCCAGCCTACAAATTGAACTCATGACCTAATATGTTTTGTTGTCTTATTTCAGTTTAAATGCAGAACTTGTATTATATCGGAAAGCCTGAGGAAAGTTTTAATGATTCTAGGCAGTGACTCCTCCTCACCCCTGTAATTTCCTGGACAGAAAGAGGAGCAGAATGTCCAGCAGGCACCAGCCATGGCCAGTGTTTATGTAAACTGCACACACGTCTGCCTACTTGGGACGCTTTAAAATAACAAATTGGTTCTGTTTCTTACATATCCAATCATTGGATCTTGGTGATACAGCTCAGCAAACACTTTTTTTAAAAAGAGAAGTCTCATTTGTATTCTGTTAATCTCTCCTACAACCCTTCAGAAGAAATATTACTTTAATTTTATACCTTTGCCAATTCTTCAAAAGCCTGTGGTAGCTCATGGAGAGTGGATGAAACCTAATGCCCATTAGTGGCAAACACCCATAGGGAAAGTTCTCCCTCAGTCTTTGTCATGTAAGACTCCTGCACAGCAGTGTGATCGTCCAATTACTGTGAGATCTCTATCCTTACTGCAAACAGAGCAAACAAGTTTATTAACAACCATTACTCATTTTCTACAGTAGTTGTGAGCAGGAGAGTGCTGCTTGCCAAACGTGAGCAGCAGTAATAGCTTGTATCTATGCGGAGTCATATCAAATACAGTGAAGAATGGGCTTCACAGGTGAACAGCAGTAGGTGGGCTTAGCTTCATTGTTAAAAATCCCAGCAATTTCAAATTACAGTAACAATGCAGTCATTACACAAATAAATTCCCAATAATTACGTAATTTAGACCCAAGAAGGATTAGGGTGCCTTATTATTGCACCTCTTTTTATGCTCCAAAGTAATTGATTTATTTTCTCTATTGAAGAGATTTAAGGAGCATTTCAAAGCTTTAATATAACCAACAAATTGAACTGTACAGTAGGTAACTGCAGCATACACCAATTTAGCTGACATCAAAAGCAGTTCAATCTTTTGTCTCTATCAGTGAGAGAATGGCTAACCAGTCCAGAACTTTCATATATTCAGGTGACAGCTTCGCTGGAAACATCACAGATCAATACTCAGCTTTAAGCACCACCACAGTTAACAAAAAATACAGTAAATCAGGGAGACTGATTTTTCGACTTTAAAACAAATTATTCCACTACTAAAAATACACACTAATTCTGCAATTAAATAGCCAAGTTCTTGGCAAGAAGTTGAAATATTCAGATATTGGCAAGCAGGTGCAATATTTAAAGGTTACTTATAACCCTACAGCCTAAGGAGAGCTTTACTCGACTCCAGCTGTCACTCCACACTGTGGCTATGTATTTTAACACCAAATCATCCTGCTTAGGAATACCACAGGAGTTGTAGAGGGCAAGGACATACTGGGAGACCTGCCCTACATTCAACTTTAGGTATCAACAGAAGGAAGAAGAGTGCTTTCCTTTCCAAGACTTACTCAGCATCCTCAAAGACCATGTAAAAATCTTCTCAAGAATGAAAATTTATTAATATTTTAGTGTTTTAAAGGACACCACCTACCTCTCTAAGCACACAAGCTTTCCATGACATAACTGGTCTATGCATGTTATTTTTACTACTGATTTGGGATCTGATCCAGTGCACTTGTACAGACACGGCAAGAAACCTAATCCTATGACATCACAGTGTTAAAGTCTGAAGACAAGGGCTTCTGCACACTTTGGCAATAATCTTAACTTTCAAGAAAATTTTCCTTTACTCATGAGCACTAGGCTGTATCAACACTGGGCACAACTGTATTTAGTCCAAATCTCCTTTTAAATAATCTCTTTTCATATTTAAGATATCACTTCTAAAACACAGTAGGGAAAAGATGCCTTTTGATTTTGGAATAGAAATGCTGCAGCATTAACATTTTTTTAAGTCTAAAACCAGTGAGAAGTTAGGTAATTAAAAGACATTTATTCTACCCAATGCACTGTCTGCAACATACTGGACAACTTCCTTCTTTGGAAATATCAAAAGGTAAAAACATACCAGAAGAGACAATTCTAAAATCTAGAGAAAAGGGATATATGCATAAGCATGTCCTTCCTTTTCTTGTCTGTCAGTTCCAGCTGCTCAGTACTTCCCACCACAAACATGGAGTAGAGTGCTTTCAAAAATGTACCTGTCTAGAACTGTAGGACAAATACAAAACAAACCACCTGGAAAATACCTGATCCTCTTGAAGCTGACTGGTGGGCCGTTCATAGCACTGAAAATGAGATTCTCTGGTCATAGTACAGGTAGGCTTGTCCAGCATCCCTGGCTCTAATTCCTAGACAGACTCTCTCCCCAGGCAGAGAACCTCAGAGGAGGTCTTCCTACAGCTTTGGAAAGCAGCTGCTGCAACCCCTTCTGCAGCAAGGTGGGCAGCAGGTGTGAGCCACAGATCTGGATGTGCCATTCAAACTTCTACCAGGCTTTGGGTGATTCATGCTCAATCTCTCTTTCCATCTGCCACAGAGATGTGGAATTTCTTTTCGCTGCCTGCCTCTCCTTCCCTCATGCAAATTTTTCAGGGCTTGGTAACTTAACTGCTCCTGCGGATACCTCCACGTAAAGAAGTTTAACCTATCATCCTTCCTTTTTGCCCTGCAATTACCTCCAAATGACAGGTTGCACATCAGCAATTTGCTGTTATTACTAACATGCAATCAGAGAACTAAACTCATAGGAAGGAGAAATTTAGGGAGAAAATCTGCTATCTCCTATTTCAGGCCATCCATCAGCCTATCCAGAAACACAACAACAAAAGAGCACTACAAGACCCAAATACAAAGAGCGAACCTTTCACCATTTGTTAGAGTGCAAGCCCCTAAACACACAAAGGCACGTTATTCTGAGCCCAGAGGCAGGGATGTCATCCTGACTACACGGATCTGCAGCACAGCTACAGTTGCTACTGTTACACACAATTATGTTTATGTTAACCTCTGCCAAACATTGGCTATTTGGGAACTTAAGGAGGCAAGCTTCCCAAGTTAAGCACTGACAAACTCCACTTCTGATCTTATTTCAATTTCCTTGATGGTATTTTACAAAGCCTTTCAGCATCTTACTTGTCTTAATATAATTAACAAGCTAATGCCCAAGATTATTTATTCCACTACAAAAAAAACCAGAAGCCCAAAGAACAGAAAGTATGTGCAAACTGGTTGAGACCATAAGAAGCACAGATGAAAATGCACTTAAGTAATTACTTTATCTCTACAGGTCAGGAAGTCCTTTGTCCTTTTAAGCAAGTTTTCCGTGCTTAAAAATCTATTTCACTCCTCACCATAAACTAATAGACAAGTGAACAATACTATCAAGAGTTCAAGCCAGAAATTAAAGGTGGTAAGTTTTTGCAGGCTATTCATCATTCCAGAATTATTGCATGTGGTCACAGTGATCTCTTGTGCTCACACTCACACATAACATGAGTATCAGACTTACCAGAAAAGTCCAAAACAAAGGGAGAAAAACCCTGGCACAGTCCTTTTTGACAGACATACAAGAAATTGTTTTCAGAGGAGGAAAGTTTCAGGATCAACAGAAAAAGTAGGCAAAAAGTATCAGGATGAGGAAGAAACAAATGCAAATAAATTTACATTTTCATCTGTAGATCTATTTTCTATGGCATCATTATAGCCAAGAATGTGATAAGCCCACAGCAGACCGTAATCCATAATTTGAAGCAATTCACTGAGACCTTGCACAAAGACCACTTTTTTTCATGTCAGGCAAATAATCTTTAGCAGTAACAAGGCCAGTAAACTAAACTAAATTGCAGACAATTTCTTGCAAATCATAACCCAGATGCCATTTCTGGATGTCACTAAAACATCTGAGGCATAAATTTAACTCGTTCAAATAGAAGTATGTGTGTCTGTACATGCAAAATACAGCCCTCCTAGTCCACCCCTTAGCATGCAAGAAAATTGGGAGTTGCTTTATGTCAGACTCTTGTCTGTCAAGAATCAGGGTGTTAAACACAGTGTAGAATCTAGAACTTAAAGCATGGTAGTTGAAAACAATCAGATCTTTATCACTGCATTTTTTATTTTCCTCTGGCAGCATTCTTCAACTCCATTTTCTTTATTCTAGATGAAATACTGTTTACACTGAAATCTACCTTCCTTATGCTACTTCTGCCTGCCTTCTTGAAAAGCCTCTGCTCTTGCTGACATTAACCTATATTAAATGTGCATCAAGTTTTAGTACAATTCATCCCCAACACATTTGTCTCCAAACTATTTTGGGATATTTGAGAATGACAAGATTTCAAGGTGGAAAGACATAGAAGTCATAGAATCACAGAATTGTTTGGGTTGTAAGGGACCTTTAAAGATAATCTAGATAACCAATGCCCTTGCAATGCAGGGACAACTCTTACCAGACCAGGTTGATCAGGACTCCATCCAACCTGGCCTTGAACACTTCCAGGGACAGGGCACCCACAACTTCTCTGGGCAACATGTTCCAATGCCTCACCACCATCTGACTAAAGAATTGCTTCTTAGAATCTAATCGAAACCTCTCCTCTTTCACTTTAAAACCATTTCCCCGTGTCCTATCACTATCTGTCTGCATAAAAAGGTCTCTCTCCCTCTTTTTTTAAGCCCCTTTAAGATATTGGAAGGCTTCAATGAGATTTCCCTGGAGCCCTCACTTCTCCAGGCTGAACCCAACTCTCTCAAACCATCTGCATAGGAGAGGTGCTCCAGCCCTCTGAACATCCTCAAATGTGCTTCTGCACATTTCAAATCAGTTTATGACAGGAAATAACTGGGGGGTTTATATCACGCTGTTCCTAGAGCATGGCAAAACATATTCAACTAATATGTCAAATATTTTTGTTACAGAGTCACACTCAATAACAGTATTAAAAAAAAAAAAACCAACCAAAAACGGAAGCATGGTTTTTGTTCCCCATGAACAGCAGCTGAGCTAACTGTTGTCCTAATTTATAAACTGACAAGTTCCTCTGTGGAATACATTGCCAAGATAAGTTATCATGTGAAAATTGATATAGGATTTAGTTATGTACTATCTTTTGTTTCTGTAGTTTCCAAACCATTACTCCTCCACCAGGATATTTTTCCATATTGAAGTTTCAATTTGCAAGTTTCAGCAGTAGCACAGCTTTTTCTAGTTGCACTACACAATTCATCCCTCCACCTGAGAAGTTGTATGGCAAGCATCAGCCTTGACTAATTCTTTAAAAGAACAAGTTTCCACCAACATTGGTTCTCTCCCACAATTCATTACCTTGCTTTTAACCTTGGTAACAAAAACTAAGTTTTAGTTCCTTGTGGCTTAAGGCAAAGCAGACATTAAAAACTAAGATGGTATGCCACTGAACTGCTATCCTCTCTGGAAATCAGGAGCTCAGAGACTCCTTTTCACAGCTATAATAAAGCTTTAGAATAGCAATGTATTATCATGCATTTATTAGCTATGCAGCTGCATATTTAGCAAGCTAATGATATCCTAGTAAAATGAAACCACAACAACACATTCAACACCTGTATTTGTCTTAAGACAGCAAACAAAACTGATAATTCTTTGACTCTAAAGATTGTCCTGATTAAATGTGAATTAGTGAGAACCTATCATAGACTTGATAACTTTTTTAATTAAAGTCTTTTATTTTTAGGTTTGAATGGACACAATTTGGTTTATTGTTTAGTACCATAGAGAGGCAGAATAAACGCTTGATTTGGTTTTTTAACACCTGCTTTGCTTTTCATCTCTAGAGAAACTTTAGACAACTTTGGACACACTGTGGTATCTTTCTTACCTTTCTGACTGAAAGCTCTTCCACATGCTGTATCACAGTGAATTATGTCAGCATGTACTGACTAGAAGTGACACTGGTCTGGATAGATCAGATCAAAAGCTTTGTTGTTATGCTCAAAGAACACCAGGTGGTGGTGTAAGGCTCCTTAGTAGCATATTTGCATTCCTTACATTGTGACATTCATGTTGCCTTTCTCTCCAGGCTACCTCCTCTCCTTCAAAATGTGCGCTGCTAAAAGCTTTGAGACAAAAATAGTAATACTGGGCCTTGGAAATTCCACCCAAAATAATACACTGTTTCTGACAGTATTCTCAAGTGGATACTAGCAAGAAGGGGAAGAGTAAGCCAAGCATACACAAGCACTTTTTTCTGAGCAGTGTCCCTGATGCCAGACAGAAGGTAAGAGTGGTGTAACTACAAGTCATCTGGATCATTCCAACCCACTCCATTTCCCAACCCGGCCCTAAAAAGTCTTTGATAAGCTTTACCAGACTACCATTTAATGAAAAGAGTCTGGTACAAATCTCACTCTACCAGCTTAAAACCAGACATGGAATTATTAATATTTGAATTTTATACACTCTGATAAAATTGTCAGGAACACTCCTGTTAAAGTCCTTGTATTCACAAACTATCAAAATGCATTTAGAACTTTAGGGATACACAGTATCATGGCTAATAAGGCTTTACAACATGAGTCATTTACTTTCCCCTTTTTTCACTTGTTTTATGCTAAACCTGTAATTTGCAAACTTTCTGTCCTGTTCAGTCATACAGTTCAGAAACAAAGGCTATTCCTACTTCTAGGACGACATTCCTATACAACATACCAATGCACCACATTAGACTGCAAAGCCTCTGGGTAGAGTGTTTGAAGAGTTTAACTGTAAAGGCGTAAGGACATCATAATTCAGGGCATTCACAAAGCTCCTTAGATAATTGAGAATGACCCATAACACAGCAGCTACACAAAAATCTACTACTAAAGAGCTTTGAGAGGAAGAAATCAAGTCAGGTATATATTAACTGACTTTTTTCAACATTCAAAGCAAACAAATTCAATCTGTGAAATAATTTTATTACTTCTGGCAATGAATGCTTGATATAAATTAAATAATTGGGCAAAAGGCAAATATCACCACCTGACACTTTTGCATTCCACAAAGAAAGAAGTTTTCTACTTAGATATTAGTTTCAATTTTCGTAGAAGACTTATGAATATTTTAAGGAATGACCAGTTTCTTTGGTGTGATACACCACACACATTTGCAGGTGCAGAGCACTTTTCCATGGCCTGGCACAGCAGCGTCATTAGTGTTTGTGCTGATGTTCACTTTCACTTGGCACCTCTAGCGCAATACACAGATTCCCTAGAATAAGAACTGACAAAGGGGAAAAACTGCTGTTGTTTGCAACTCTGCTTACAAGGGCCAGCAGGCCAAGAGATGCTGTTCTCATGAGAGTGCCTGGTAAAAATGACAGATTTCTATATTAACTCTGTAGGTCATAAGTTCAGTGCAAACTCTGAAAGAGCATTTAAACCAAAGCAGTTGTTTGTAGCTCAAATGATTTTTAATAATTCATCCATTTCCTGCACTCTTTTCCTGCTGCATTTCTTTAAATACTTTGGATCTACACTTGCCAACTATTATAAACTGTAAAACCTTCTTGTTACAACTAGCTTCAAGCTGAAAACAAAATTAAAATCTCATCCAATAAAACACTGATAACAGCAGGCCCACTGTTTTTATGACTAAAATTAAAAGCTTTATTCATATTGCAAAGCAGTCAGAGACAAGATGGAGCAAGCACCATTCTGACAGGCTCTGCACTAACACAACATGAGAGGCCTCTGTACTAAAAGACTGACAAGTCTAAAACATTAGGGGAATGTTTTTAGATGTCTGGGGCACAGAATCCCACAGCCTGAAGGAATATTGAATAGTGCAGAGGAAAACAAGGAGGGAGAGAAGCCAAGTGAATCCACTCTTACACAGAAGGTATACATTAAGCAGAATCCACCTGAGAGACAGTAACATGTTCAAGACTTCCTCTACCATATGACTCTACATGTTAAACTGTTATAACTACAGCTTTCCTCATGTGATTAATCAAGCATTTATTTTCAGTCTCTGGAAGGATTTCAAGCTGAAATGTGGGGTTTAGACTCAGACTTTAGAAAAAAAAAATCATTTAATAGATAATGGGAAAAACAAATTGCTATATTACCTAGGTAGGCTGGGTCTAACTCTAGTAATTAAAAGGATGAAAATGCTGCTATGAGTACTTGCCCTTAACTCTCCACAGTGTGAAGAAAGTAACCATCAAGTTGAAGTTCATTTGAAAAGTACTAAAGATGAATAATGGGGGTGAGAGAAAAAGCACAAGGACAGAAAAGCAAACATGTATGTGAGCATGAACACACACGCTCGCTCTTACTGACTGCCACATATCAGTAATAAACTGCCTGAAAAGCATCAATGACTAACCTCCACATTTTAGTGAAACTGTGCATCAGGCTCACACAGCAAGGCAGAGCTGGAGGTTTGAGTCCATCCATTTGAAGGAGGAGGGCAGGAACACCATACAGAACCAGATATTTCACATAGAAGAACAGTACTTGAGCTAAAGCCAGACCACCTAAAAGAAAAAAACAACAAAACATACCTTAAACAAGTCCTGAAATATTTTAAAAACATGTTAATACTGATTACCTCCAAACAGCAATTATTCCAAGAACTAAGGCAAGCACCACTGCTTGATGGGATATACATCTGCCTTTGCAAGAGACACAGTACACAAGCCCATGCATTTATTACATTAGGCACGCAAACAAAATGGTACCATCATTCCAATATGAAGGCACAAATATGCATCTGTAGTTCCACTCTCAAAAATCTCTGGACTCTGGGTGTTGACTGCTATAAAAAAATAAAAACTGACTTATGTTGAGCTAAAAATCAGAATATACCAATATAAGCAATGAACATTTACCACAGGGGCAGTAAATTTATCTTTGAAAAAAAACCCCCAACCAACCACTCTACACTTCTTGCTCCAGAACAGCCATAAACAATGGTTATAGCTGCACCTTATCCTGACATCTCCACAAACATTCCATGTCCTGTCAGATTATTTGAGTCCCCAGAAAATACCTCCTAAAAGATCTCCTTCAGCTGCATTCAAGGCATAGAAGACTGCAACTCCACTTGGCATAACACTTAAAGCATATTTCCATTTTTAAACCCACAAAGGTCTACTTAAACCACCTTATTTCCAAAGAAGAAATTTTGTCAGTGTGCTTGCTTACAACTTAACCTCAGGTTACAACACAAACTCCAGCATCTTACACAGATCTGAGATGAAAATCATACATATTCTCATTATTATTATTCATGCAAGTAACAACCTTAGAATGCATTATAAAGGAAGATTATTCCTACTAATATTCTAAATGTTTTCTGTTGAACAAAGTAGTATTGACCAATAAGTAAAAATACAGTAAAAAGGAGAGGCCAATACCTTTACAGAAAGTGGTGAGGTCACTCCTGAAGGACCCAATGACTTTGGTGAACTTCTCCATCTGGAGAAGGAAAATCTCACCACAAAGAAGGGAAGCTAACATTATACTTCAAGAGAGAAAAAAATTATAAAACGCAATTGCTATATCTCCTGCCATTCCAGTGCTCTGCTTTTGCTCAGTTACATTATTTAACTTGACTGAAGGACTTTAGACATTCAGCCCAATTTTAAAGCCTTCCAGCAGACTTTCCTTGGAGAAAAAGTTTTTAATCTGACTGCAGCAGTACAACTCCATGAACCTTTAAGTAATCTGTCTTTTTTTTGAGGAGAGGAGGAACACCCCTATTGCATTCTGCTGACTAATGAGTATACTATGGATGACAACCAAAAGCTAAGCACTAAAAATTCAACCTAGAGAGAAATTCCAACACTAATAATGCAAAATGCAAAATTCCTGCTGGCCTACACATGGCCAGTATTTTGCTGACAATCCAACATTTTTAGTTTTAATATCAATCTATGCACACTATAAGAAATAGTTGTGCCATACAAGATAAAAATTGATGTTAGAACAAAATACTGAGACATGAAGCTTATGTTATTTTACTTCAGGGAAGCAGGCATCTAGTATTCAATAACATTTTTCCCCGGAGGAAAACAAACAATCAGAAGCATAATTTGGATACTAGCCAATTAGCTCCACATTAGATTACTGCTAAATCATCTGTACAGCAAACTTTCTGCTTTAATTCCCTTCTCGTTCAGTGTCTCATTTCTTTTCTGACAAATTTCATTGGAGACCTGAACACTGACACCCACACAAACCGATTACGAAGATCGCAGCTGTCTGTGCACAACTAAAATTCAAAATCCTTTGGCTGTGCTTGATGGAAAGGTATTTAGAAACAGGCTTCCACTCTGAGACCCCAAAAATCAATACATATGATTTTAAATACAATGATGAAAGATCGAGTTCACAGATACAAAGTCATAATATGCAAGTTGTGGAAAAAAGGCATTTTCACCATCTCCAATAACACACATCTAGGTTATCATTACTGTAACTAACAGGCAGCTCAGTAGCACTGGCATCTTGAACACAGACATCACATCACAGTCACACCTAGCACACAGGAGCTACTCTGTGAGTGGCAATTCTAAGACTCACAAAAACAGCAACAAAGGTCCCTATCAAAATACACAGGTCAAGTTCTCGTTGGTCTTGAACTCATGCCAGCAGTAGGAGAGTTCTGGCCACAAAGAGAAAACTAAGGGCAAGATTCACAGCCACACAATAGCTGGGCTGCACTGGCAATGGGCACAGGCTTTAAACCTTCTTGCACACCTGAGACATTTCAGCTGCTTTGCGTTTGCTTCATTCTAGCACAAAGCAGCCAGAAGCACACTGCTTCACCTGATTTAGAAGCAGGAAATTAACACTCAAATTCATTAACAATATCACGTAATTTCTTCTCTAATGTTTAATATAATAATTCCTCCATACACACAAGCATTATTTTAAACTGGAAACAAGCCATATCAAATGTATATTAAAACATACCTAAGAGGAAAAAGTACTGCAAAGATTCTATCGTTTCTCCAGAATAAATTAATTCAAAGGATTCAAAGTCAAGGTTACTTTCTTTTCTAAAACAGAATGCGTTAAGGGATAAAATATCAAGTTAAAGTACCCAATCTTAATCTCATTTCAACAGTCAAGCTGCTTGAAGTCCCAGACTAAAGTAATTTACTTTTATAGAAGCTGGTATTTTCAATTTATCTTCCAATCCTTAAAAAATTCTAAGCTTTCCTATGCTTTAAAAATGTATTTATAGACCTTCAAATATTTTCCTCAACCTTAAGTGTACTGCAAAACTGCATTTCCTAAGTTTCACAGAGCTTTGAAACAAAGATCATTACAAATTAGAATATTCACAAGATTTAATTTTAGTCTACATATTCCCAAGATTCTGCCTGGTATTTTTTGACAGAAGTTAACAAATAGAATATTTTCATAAGCAAGTAACAAAATGTTTGCATCCAGGTATTACAAATCACACTTGACATTTTTCTGTCCTTAAGCCATTACCAAAAGTCATGGTCAACTGTAACTTAGAAGGCAATTTTATTATGAGCACAACACCACAACTTTACCCTTTTTGCAGCTACATTGACCCTATGGCATTAATGATCATCGATGCTTGTTTCTGTCAAGTACCAGGACAGGTTCCTCTACAAAACAGAGACAAATATGCAGTCACATTTCAAAAGGGTTACTGACACATGGCAGAAGTCTAATAGGAAGCAGACATCTATAACAGCTCAGAATTTGGGGCCATATCACCCAGTTCAAAATATCCCAGCCTTCCAGCAGCACACAAGAAGGAAGAAACATCCTTATGTGCATGAAGTAGTGGCAGGAAAGTGCCACAGTGTTTGTCCTGGGAGCTAAATGCTTCTTTTTAGACAAAGCTGAATGGACATTAAGGTCCCAAAGTGAAATTACTTTAAAAAGACCAAACAGAACTGTCAAGGGACTCTCAGTCAAAGCATAGACAGGTCTTCCAAGTTAAAGGAAACCAGAAGGCTTTTCAAGCACACACATGCTTTAAAGACACCTACCATGAATATTCCCAAGGACTTTGAGAAACTTGGTCTAATGGAAAGAATGCCCATGGCAATTCTTTGGAATTAGATTATCTTTAAAGTCCCTTCCAACCCAAACCATTATATGAAAACATCTACTGTAAGCATTACGTTCAATAGTAATTACTTGCACAAAAAGGCTCTCTAAATAAACCAAGAGCTTTGACATTGCACACATTTGCATTGAGATAGAGTTAATTTTCTTCACATTAGCTGGTGTGGGGCTGTGCTTTTGATTTGTGCTGAAAACAGGGCTGATTAAAACACAGGGATGTTTTCATTACTACAGGGTTTAGAGTCAAGGTCTTTTCGGCTCCTCACCTCCCACCAGTGAGAAGGCTGAGGGTATACAAGGAGCTTGGAGGAGACACAGCCAGGACAAGTGACCCAAGGGATATCCCATACCATATGCTCATGCTTAACATATAAAGCTGGGGGAATAAGAAACGGAGGATGTTCAGAGCGATGGCATTTGTCTTCCTAAATAACCATTGTACATGAAGGAGCCCTGCTTTGCTGGGGCTGCCTGCCCAGAGAAATGGGGAATTAATTCCTTGTTTTGCTTTGCTTGTGCATGTGGCTTTTTCTTTACCTATTAAACTGTCTTTATCTCAATCCATAAATTTTCAGTTTTATTCTTCCAATTCTCTTCCCACCTCTCCAAGAAAAGGAGTGGGCAGCTGTGTAGCGTTCAGTTTTTAGCTGGGGTTAAGCCACAACACACATGAGCAAAAAGAAAAGTAGTCACAGAAGTAGGTTAATTGCCGATACTATCTTCAAGTTTAGCCTGCAGGAAAGATTAGAAAAAGAGATTACACACATGAACACCTCTTTCTA
This sequence comes from Callaeas wilsoni, assembly GCA_013398955.1. Classification (NCBI taxonomy): domain Eukaryota; kingdom Metazoa; phylum Chordata; class Aves; order Passeriformes; family Callaeidae; genus Callaeas; species Callaeas wilsoni. The sequence continues at coordinate 19,026 of VWPU01015471.1, read as the reverse complement.
CAAAACAGGGAAAAACTTAATATTTTAGAGGGGGGGAAAAAAAAAAAATCTAAGTTTTCTGATTCGTGTTTATATTTCCAGTTTTCAAAACAGACCTCAAGATGCCAAATATTTCATCAATTTCTCCTTATCATTCTCTTCCAGGATGGAAAAAAAAAAAATCTCAGACTCTTCTTAATATTTCATTACTCTTAGATGAATAGATACTCTGATTTCAATAGCAAAATGCTGCATGCTTCTGAAAATGAACTCAGAAATCTATTTCCTACCTGTGGATTTATCAGAAAAAAACTGCAAACACATCAAAACCAGCACCCTACATCCAATTTACACAGACTACTCTGTAGGTCTCACTGTCAAAGAGGAACATACATACCATTTCTTCTTCTAACAAATTGAAACATGAGATCAGCAACTACAGATTAAACCACGTGGCTCCACCTTTGAACAGATCATATTCTAGACTGGCTTACATGCCACTCACATGAAAATACCCTTTTGAAGTAGTAGAGCCTAATTAATAATTAAATGGTGATAGCTAATTGACACTACCTTGTGCATGCTTCACTAGAACAAAAGACAGCACATGGTTACAACCAATACATTAAACCCATAGAGAATTCACAACATTCTATCATGTGTGTACATCTCAGATGTATGTCTATACATTGCACAGCTCTGACAAAGCACAGACAGATTCCTAGTAAAAAAAATTTTCACAACTACAGGATCTATTAAGATCTAGAATAATCCAGTGCAACAATTATATTCAACAACATACTTTCATACACACTTCTGTCTTTCATCATTCCCTGTACCTTGCCAGATGGTCGTGAAGCTCTGCTCAGATGAGCAGAGAAAAGTAGATGGTGCTGAATCACCAGGATAAATGTGAAGCCTCATGAGGGAAATACAGGTGGTGCTTCTTTCAACATCTGCATTTTCAGAATCAGACTTAACACACAAATGACCTAGCAACATACATTTCAGTTTCTACACAATAGAATGTACCTCAGCAGAGTGAATTTTACCATTGATAGTCTACATTGTCATAGCAAAGAAAAACAAAATCATTTGTTTCAGTTTAAGCTCTTTCAACCAATGCTATTAAGCTCCCCATTACTACATGTCAGTGAATTTGTCATTCAGCTGCAGAAGCTTGAAGAACAGACATTGAAAAGGATCACCAATCTACCTGTTCTTTACTCATTTCTTTTCTCTTGCTTCATTACATACCATATCCAAACATTACTCAGCAGAACAGATGAACCTCTGATCTGGCACAGTGTAACTATTTTTCTGGTATGCTGCAGTTCATCAGGATACTGGATTACTGGAATTCATAGTGGTTTTTATTCTCGGTGCTTGCAAATCTACATTTTACGGTGTAAAATGTAAAGGCAGAAAATTATTCCAAATTAATGTTAAAAACTGAGAAGAAAGAAGTATCATGGTTTCCATTAACATGGAATATGGGTCTTCCTGCTGTGTCATTAATTCTGAAAGCATCTTTCAGACAATCTGACTGATGCTACCAGAACAAAACCATGGAATTGCTATAAACACTGCATTTGATAGTCATCATTAAAAAAGCACAAATGCCCTGATATTGCTCAGTATGTCAATAGCTAACTATCCACAGACAAAAACATTTGTGAACACACAAATGATTTGTGAATTCTGGAAAATGTTCACATTCTCCAAACCAATAAACAACAGTTCTGTGATCGCACAGCTGACATCTTTAATTCTGTGTTCAGACATTAACATCCCTTCCACAAACTGAAGTGCCATACATATATAGCAAACAGGCACAGAGTTGGATACAGTCCCATCACTATTCCTCATTCTGTTCTGGATGTGGGACCTAATATTTGGTTACTGAAAAGCTATATTGCACCACTTGGTATGTTGCTGCCTCTAGAAACTCATCTGCCTCTGATTCCATCCACGCAAGAGAAAATACTTCTCTTACTGCTGGGTAACATTCTCCCAGGTACTTTTTAAAAAATTTTATACCTCTGAGCCCTTAGCAATGTTAGTTTAGGTCACTTTAGCATTTCTGCTTTACATGGCCATAAATGACACTGTTATAAACTAGCATTTTTAACAAGCATTGTAACTCAGTCAGGGTTTAGTTTTGGGGTGTTGTTTTATTTCTCTGTTGTCTCACCCTACAGGAACACCACACAGTGATGCAGAACACACTGTAGCTTCACAATCATGAGGAGTAGACTAACATTGCCCTTAGGTGCTGAGAGCAAAACCTAGCAGCAGTGTTGCCTTACCTGCATTGCTGGCATTTACTGCCCATTGTTCAAAATTATCCCAGAAAAAGAAAGGCAGTAGCAGATATAAGCTCCCTAATTAGATGTGACTGTAGAACAGCCTCACAGCCTTTCCCTTAAGTTTACTAGGCTATCAGGGCAGCCAGGCATCACAGTGTAAATAGATGCTCCATGATGTTTTGAAGCTGCTGTTTGGAAACCCAAAATGAACAAACCCCACCAAGTGCAGAAAGGCTTACATACCATGGATAATCCCCCTGAGTCAACAGCAAGCTGCTTCCTTGGTCTTAAGACTCAGTTATCTGATGAAATTAGTTTCAGTAACACCACGTGCAAAGTAACAGGGGAGTGTTAGGCTCTGTACAGGAACTGATGTAGAGGCATGGTAAGATCCATAAGGGTCCAGTAAGACTTAATAGTAAATTATTGCCAGTACCCATATTCATATATTGGTGGCTCCCTAAAGCAAGTCACAACAGTGGCCTATCACTGATTTGAGTCTAAGGAAACCTATACAATCATTGTGATAAAACCAGCAGAGAAAACATTAAGTGACCAACTTCTAATCAAAATCTCATTTATACTATAATTTAAACACCCGCCTACATTACAACAAAAACAAAGCTCAGTGAGAGCAGGGTTACATTTTGAGTACACCTCTCCTAAAGGCAGGGTCTCCACAGGCAACTTGGTAAAATACAATCATTTAACTTGACGTCAGGCATCTTTACAGTCCAAACTTGATCTAACAATGGCTTTCATCTCCTATTGCTTTGAGGCATTTTCACCTTTTCTAACCCTCTGTTCAAATTACATTTTAATTCTTAGGATAACACACTTTGTTTCATCAAATAAATACACAGTCAACTTAGCCATTGTCTATAAAGTAACTCTCTCCCCACCCTATAAAATCAACAGTGGTTGTCTTGAAGGGAGGGAGGAATCCACCAGTAGCACCACAGCTGGAATATTTCATCCCTAATCCTGTAGCCTTCCCTGCATTATCAAGCAGCCAGCTTTTTGTAACACGCACAAGCACTAGGAGCTAACAGATTTAACTCATCAATGAATTGACATTTAGAACAGAAAATGAAAATTCAGAATCCCCTTTTTAAACAGTGACTGAGGAGTAGAACGAACAACAAACCACTGAGGCAAACCTCTCTCTTCCTTGCTCTCCACCTGCCTTTGCCTTTTTTAGATATTAAAATTATATACTAAAACATGTATCAAGTGTGTATGCATGCACACATGGGTACACAGAGAGTGCACACATTGCCCTCTGCTGACCAGAGTCCAATGCAGTCCAAAAGTGTTCAACACACATGCACTGTGGTGACACAGGTGCGCTTCAGCAAGAGCTGGACAGGACTGTACCTGTGTGTGTGTATCCCTGGTGTAAGAGACACCTCCTGCGGAATCACCAAGGCTTTTTCAGAACTCAGTTTTAAGGTCTGGGGTTTCTTTGCTTTTTTTTGCTCCTACTTTGTGATACAGCTGGGGAGCAGGAATCAAATCAAACACATATTCCAGTTGCTTACATACCATCACCTATAGCTCTTGCTGATTTATGCCGTATTTGTCAGCACACTTTTTCCTCACAGTTGGGCATTTTAATGAAATGCCAAGGTGCTGTGGACAGAAGTGGGAGAAGCCAAGCAGGAACACAGAATTGAGAGGCACTAACTGCTACTTTCAGGTTACCTTATTTGCAAGTCCTTCCCTCTACTATTTTCACAAGTTCTGTCCTTTTACTTTCCAACATGACTACAAACTAGAAACATCAATCAGGAGGAGATAAAAAATAATTCTTAACATCTCCCCTCCTCCATCCCCACACTAAATAAACTCTTTTCAAGTGTCCACTTCTATGACTTGACGGGGAGAGTCGCTTTAAACCAAAGTTTAGAGACGCACTCTAGACTGGAAAAAGTACAGAATATTTTTTAATTTAGGAAGCAACTCAATAAGTTCAACTAAGCTTATGGAGAATCTACATGTTATATTAAGAGTCTGTAGACCACATTTCTGACAGTGGCTGGCTATAATCTGCTACACTTAAGTACCTACAAATGGGCATAAAAGAGATGCAGACTGGGGTTCTTGAAGTGGGAGAAGAAGAAAGATTTCTCCTATTGTTTCTATACTCACCCAAGGCCCAGTAAGATGCAGATTCCAAAGGCAGAGCACTACTGTAGAGAGCATGGATATACATGAGGTGAATCATCAGCTCAGCCAGGCACCACCAAAAGAAAATACGAATTATGCCCACAATTAAGATGCTGAGATTGGTCTTCACACTGAAAGCTTCTTGTCTCCTCATCTAAAGAAGAAATCCAAAGAGGTTACCTAGCACAAAACTGACCATTCACTCAAAATACTCATCCTCAGAACTTTTGACTACACCATTTGGAAATTCCTGATACACTCTCGAGGGAGACTGGTCTCTCCATTCTCAATCTCAGTAAGCAGTAGAAACCAACGAGAAGTCAAATGTCAATGCACATTGCACCGAACTGTTGTAAAAAAAAGTCAAGTGTTGTTAACCTGAACAGAATCCAGACATGAAATTTTAATTCCTGCAACTTGACCTCTGGAGATAATATAAAAAGATTACAGAAACTACAGCTATCAAGAAGAAAGTTTTCCAGGCATCAGCCCTTCCAAACACAGGAACAATAACTGCTTACTCTTAAAATACCTCCAACTTCTACCGACTGCAGAGAATCAATTACTTGAGGACAGCTCTTAATTTTTCTCCCATAGCATTGCCAAAGTCTGCAAGACCTACAGGATGTGCTGAGCAAATGAAAGTGCAAGTTAAATATCAGATAAGGCAAAGTTTTCAGTTGACAGGCTTCTCAAGAGGCTCCAAACTCTTACACTGCTAACTACAGTAAACACATTGGCATATTATTATTGCACCACCTTTCCACAATAGAAGAGAACAGAATCAAAAACCAGAAACATAGGATTGCCTAAAAATTCAGTCATGCATTATGCATCTATTATTGTGTGCAAGATTTCCTTCTCCAGTCTCTACCTGGCCACCAAAAATGCACAAACAAGAGAAGTAACCAACTCATTTGCACAGGCCCTCAAACCCAAGCACAGTACAGCTAACATGCACACTTATTTGGAGGGCTCCTTTTTATCAGCTTGAAATGAAAGCTTGGAGACTACCATTTTACCACAGGGAATTGCACAACAGGCCTTCAAACCCATGTCTAGAACTGCTGTGCCTTGTTTCAACCCAGAAATTCAACAGGGCCAGAGACAAAGTGTCAGTGTCTCATTTTTGCCTGGCAGTGGATGCCAATAGCCAGAACTAGTATAAAACTCTTTGGGCCATACAGCAGTTCACTGTCTCCAGCTCCAGAATTTCTGCTTCCAGTGTGCTCAGCAGGAACCCTGGTCCCAGTCTCAGCTTCAGTTAAGGGGTTCTGAGAGTGGTCTCTTCCAACCGCATCTCTTTGTATTGTGCATTTTGAATCAACTGCTGGGCACTGCGACCTTTGAAACCCGTTTCTGACCTCACCTGCCAAGGTAACACCCTCTGTTCAGGTAAGAGCTCTGAAAATACCCTTCAGCAAACACCAACAAGAAACACATTTAGGTTGGTCAGTTTGTTCCATCTTCTTTATGGCTTTAACCACACATGCCTGTACATATTTAGGGAGAACTTTCTGCAAATACAGGCATATCATTTTCAATCTTCCTTTTTCTTCTTACACTAAGAATACATGCGCTCTTTGCATAGTTCTTTGCTGAGCCATACCAGGTGAGCTAAGTTTCACAGCAAGGCCCCCCCAGTTTTTCCTACCAGCTATCCCCAAGCTGCTTTCAGTTTGGAGTCTCATAGGTCTTCTGAAACAGTCCTTAGAAAAAAAGCACAACTGTCCCTGTCCTAGGGTACAAGGATTTAGGTGGAATTTAACACACTTCATTAGCTACAAAACAATAATTAGTAAAAAAAATTACTTCAGTTTCTATGCAAGTCTATGGAGACTTTTTCCTTAATATCCTGCCCAAGATAACAACATTTGGCCTTGCATCTTCCAAAGTAAGTGAAAACAAATGAGCATAGGGCTTTTCACTCAAGGATCCACCAGAATCTAGCTACACTTTCATAAAGCCCAGTATTTGCTTTGGCTTCAACAGAAAATTACTAAATATAAACAGAAGCAAACAATCCCTAGGCTTCTAGGCATAAACTGAAAAAGCAGTTTTATGGTTCAAAATGATCACTAATCCACTTTGACACAATAATTTTAACAATAGACATAACAGGTTGTGATACCACTTCTTACTCAAGCGTACAAGAAAATATGGAAAGCAATAAAGGATGAAAATGGGGACTTTTCCCATCATGTAAAAGCAGGCTTGAAAAGAAGCCTGCAAGGGACTAAGAAAGGCATTCAACACAGTTGGTAGGCCTTACACATTAAACACGCTGCTCAGTTGAAGCAAAGTGCTCCTAGTAAGTCATCAGCCGTTTTCACATCAATGTGAGGAGAAACTGGAGTTTTCAGGAGTTCCCAATACAATCTATCAGCTTTCTGTGACTCTGAAATCTGTTTCAGAGTTAATAGCAAGCTTATGCTGAAAATATTGCTTTATTTCACCTGACGAAGAAGAAAACAAAAACTCAGTCCAGCAGCTGCATGCTAAAATTATGAAAGCTCTCCAAATGTAACAAAGCATGTCACTGGCTCCCTAGCTGAAGGGATGAATCTGATGTCAGACAAGAACATCCTGTGAAGCAGAAGAACTTAGGGAGACAGGTTTGTCTTAAAAGTTGATATCCAGGACATTGCAAAATTCCTAATGATACGCTCAAAATTGTCACATTCCTGTAGTATTATTTGATGATTTTATAATCCTGTGGAAGACAACTTTAGACACCCAAAACAACTACTACTGTTACCTGCTTACTGAATTCATCAAAATTCACAAGGGGTCCGTTGTGGAATGTAGGATAGTAAAACACATACGCCAGCATCCAGGGGAATGAGTGGGATGACTTCTGGGTAGGTGCATGCCAGCAGTACTCCAGGCTGAAGCTAGTGCAGAAGAGGCAGCGGACAGACACAGTGAAGAGCAGCAGATAATACTCATTTTCAGTGTCATACCACTTTCTCTGCAAGACAAAGCAAAGCCAGATCATGATGGTGCAATGCTGTGTTTTCTCTATGGCAAGACAGCAATGTCTACTCAGATCCTAACTTTTGGGGTCAGCAGCAGAAAGAGACAAAAGCCAACAGCAGCAGGAATAAGAATTTAAAGTGAACAGCACTAAAAACATGAACAACAAGCACTAGCTTTTGATGGAGAAAGGTCCTCCAGAGCTACTGTAGCCAGCATAAAGAGACAACAGCTTGATTTCAGAAACATGTTAGGCTGTGAAGAACTAGGACAGCAGGACAGCTTTTCTTACAGAAATGAAGCATTATCTACCTCAGATTTAGTCCAGTAATATAATATTCAAACCAGCTGGCAACACAATTGATAGTCAAGGGGCTACTAGGGCTGAAGCTAGATCTACTGACCATCAGTCACTCCCGAGAAAACTTAAGGCTGGAAAAAGTCTTACTGAGTCTTTATCGCAAATTTGACACTTGGTATCACACTTGTTGCCAACAACAAAAATTTATCATGGCAAAAAACTTGGAAACATCAGCAAATGTAGCTTGGCTGACTGACAATTTGTATCGAAGTGTGCCCTGTCCTCATCATTGGAAAGCACAAAACTGACCACATCACATGAAGAGATTTTACACTCATTCCCACTCCCCCTGAACACTTTGGCAACAACCCTTATAAACAAATGTCCAGTTTTTCCCATTGGTCTGGTAAAATACAACAGGCCATTTCCTCACAGCTGGGCAACAGTTTTTCCGTATCTGTACTACCCAGGAAAAGCTACTAGAGGAAGAGCAAAACTGAGCTTACTTACAGCTGATTGATGCAAGTAACTCATTTGGTACAAATCAAACTATTGGAGAAAGTCTCCTTCCCTGCAGAAGTCACAGTCACCAATAAGCACAGGCAGGCTTAACTGAGTAACTCCTGGATACAAACCCAAAACTCAGCGCCTTAAATTGGCATAATTAGAGCTCCGATGAAATGTGTTTAATAGAGCACTAGTGAAGTATTATCATACTCCAGCTCTACTGAATACCACTTACACATTAAGGGACATAATTTTATCCCAATGCACTGGCCACTATGATAGAGAAGTGTGACTTTTCTAACTGGAGAAGCTCCAGCATGAGTCACTGCAGTGCTACTGCTTAAGATTTCTCAAACCACCTCCTGCTTATATCAATTGAAGGGACAGTATGCTGCCATAAAGATAGATGCCATTACAGACAACCACCACCATAATTAACTTCATGCTTAATTAGTCCTTCTCACATTACCTTGGTTTCTTCCACAGCTGGTATGCGCAAAGTGGACAGTAGGATAAGGGAGCACAACCATGTCAGGAGTGACAGCTGAAACTGAGCCACAGCAAAGGAAATAGCTGCATGTAACAAAATGACAGCAAAGCCCTTGATTCCCAGTAACAACCAGCAGGCAGCCATTCCATAAAACATCAAGCACCATGGTTTATACTGTCAAAAAAAAGAAAAGTTAACAATCTTTAATTATTTCTAAAGAAAAAAAGGCACTGAATACTTGTGCTGCCTACACAGGTTCTGCAGTAGAAACAAATACAGTCAACAAGGTGAGGAACACACACGAAAAAACACAGGAACACACCTGTATTCCTAAAAGTGAAAGGGAAGGTGTTTCTGTAGTAGCACCATGAAAAACAGAGCCTCCCTAACTTGAGGGAGAGCATAACTTCTTCCTTTCCTTCCCCAAACTAGCAGGTATGACACCACACGCAGATCATTTCCCACAATCATGCTGACACCCAAGCAGCCATCACTTTACACACTTTCCTCATAAAGGAATAACTGCACCTTTCTTATGTGTACAAGTCAAACAATGCTGTTTAATGGCTTACAACAAGGCAGAGGCTTTTAGAGGTTGGAGGCTGAAGTCTCCAAACATTAAGGCAACCAACCTCCACACACAATTCACAGCACAGAATGGGATTTACTACACTCAGTGGCCTCCCTGCAAATCTTCCCATGTCCACAGTAAACAAACCCATCACAAACTCCCTACTGTGAAGAAAATCCCTACATACCTTCTCCACCAAGAGCCTGGACATCTGTGATACCAGCAGGTGACCAGCCAGAAGCCACAGTATACGTTCCCTTCCCCATTCAATCCAGTAGCTCCACTCAAAGTCCATGGGGTCCTGTGGCATGAAGGGAACTGGTCACTATGTGTATCTGGCCATAAAGGACAAAGGAATATCTCTGTAATATGCCAGCTGTGTGGCACCCAACAGAACTCCCACATCTCAAGAACATCATTTCAGCAATCCAGCTGGATCACTTACAGCAGTGAATTCAGACAGCACTATTTTCACTTCCAGTGGGGCAAAGTTCAGGAAAAGAGAGCTTTAGATGGTGTTGTGCCTCCTAAGCTTCACACTGGTGCTGAAGGTGAGCAAGGTCAGCTCTCCAGAGAGATTCAGAGAGCAACTGTGCTCTGCCTTGGAAAACCAAGGATTTCAGTGGAAAGGTGCTTTGCTGGAAGAAAGGTTTAACTCCCCATTTCCACAAAGTCTAGTTGCACCTGATGGAGTTAGGTCAGCTGGAGTTACCCATGGCATGAGATTTTTATCTAAATTAGGTAAGAGGGATCAGCTGGTAGCCCTGTGTCTGATACAGAGCCTGACTAATAGTGCATCTCAACTGCCTTGAGGCTTTCTAGAAAGCACATATCAAAGGTCGATTAGCAGCAGTGATGGCAGGCCTAAACACCAAAACACTCCCACAGACATGCATTCCTGCTTTTGTGTAAGTAATCCTCAAGATTAGTTTTAGCACTATTTGCTTTTGACCTCACAACCTTTTGAAGAAATGCAAGCAAGGGCAGGTAGCGATGTGTGTTTTGGTTTGGGGTAGAGGACTGCCAGTTTTCTTACTGGGTTTCTTTCGTCAATATCAGCTATGTTTCTTACGTTTCTTTAAGACCTTACACCTCAAAATCTGTTCTCCTCTATGCTGTACTACAGGCCAAGCAAGAGAAAAACATGTTCATTGACGTTAAGCATTATCCAAATCATCCAGTGACAAGAAAAAGGGAGAAAGGCTGCAGGAAGTGTCAAGGCTGATCAGAGTTTTAAGGCCAAACAGTAAAATAGAGGGTTATCAAGTGATGCAGCAAAGGATAAACACTCAAGCCAGGGATCAAGAACAGGAACAAAATTTTGGTTATGATTCTTAGATCTGGACACGCCCAGCCAGAGTCTCTTCCTCGTCAGAAACATCAGACTAAAATTAATTATAAACATCCAAATCTGCATGTTACTATAAACTTCTAAATCTAAATCAGAAGCTTGGATGTGCAAAAGAGATGCTGTCACCCCTCCTACCTTTTTTAGCCCCCGAAAGAGAGTCCCTGGGTCCAGCCCAAACCTTCTGTCCATCGCAGCTTCATACTCTGCAGGAAAGAGCAAACCTTTGACAAGGACACAGCAGCCAGAGCAGGAAGAGTCAGGAATGGGTTCTCTGCTGCTCAAGAGCAACACATTCCCATATGGTCTCCACAAGTGAGGATACCCAGGGAAAGGCAAGTCACCATATTACTGCTCACTAGGTGGGGGGCCCAACTGCGCCACAGCTCTGCCCCATAGCAATGGCAAAGCAATTTCTGAGAACCTGTGTTTCGATTCCCGCTTGCAATAGGGACAGTAGCAGTAACCCACCTTTTACCACACAAGACCTGCACTAATCCTCACTTGCCATTTTTCAGAACTGCCTGGTTTCTCCTGCCAGAGCAGAAGGCGGACACAGACCCAAGAGTGGCCAGTACAGCCAAAACAGGGACAAGCTCTCAGAGAAGCTGCCTCTAAAGGCTGTTGCCACCACACTTTGCCACTTCTGCAGAAGAATTGCTGTATGGATGGGTGCCCAGCTCTGCACCCAGTTACACAGCACTCCTTCCACTGCTCTGTAAATGCCTTTCTGGCACTTCTGTTCTTCGCTTGAGCGCTTTCAAGAGCTGGGTAGAGTCATTAACGTAGAATCTTGCTGATCAAAGCCTAACAAGATGCAAGATATATTCCCTGCCAAGCCTCTCTAGACTGTTATACTTTTATAATACAATCTTTATTCCCATTTAAATACCAATGTGCTATAATACAGCTCCTTTTCATCCACAAATTGTACTTAATTTGTTTAAAATCCCACCCTTGCTCTGCACTACATAGCTCCACAGCTCCAAACCAAACCACCACAGCAGCTATGAAGAGGTTACACAAGGCAGAGGTAGGTCTTTGGAAACAAACTGACCACAAAGCTCTACAGACAACCCAATCATTGCTCTCAGCCCTGGACTCGGCACTGGAGGCCCGGAGCTCCAGGCAGGGAACACTCACTTGCCCTAGGGCCTCTCCAGGTACCATCAGGAGGCACAGCTGCTTCTCAATCACCCACCTGCAAGGAGCTGCTGGTGACTAAACAGGAAAAACAAGACAACTCAATCTCAACTTTCCTGAATTTTCCCTATCCGAGTAGCTGAGCTTCAGAGGCCTCCGTCATCTTTTCCCTGACAGCCACGTCCGAGGACAGCATTACCATAGGCTTTCCTAGCATTCAAAGGCAAAAAAGCCCGGGGACAAAGCTCTCTGCCCAGGTGGCATCTGCCTGCTGCTTCCTCGAACAGGGCAGGCTGGCAGCTAGGAAGAACACAGGGACTCCTCGCAGAGGAACAAAGTAGAAACCAACCCAGAGAGGAGAACTCACACCAAACAGCCTCGCCAGCCACGGGCGGGAAGCTGTGCCCGAGCGAGCACGCCCACGCCGCACACTTACTTCGAGACACCTGGTGCGCTTCGTAGAAAGCGTAGAGGTGGGAGCCCACGGTCAGGAGCCCGTAGAGACACAGTTCCCATGCCGGCAGCAGCATAGGCACGGGAGGTGCTCCCGCCGGCCGCCTCCCTGCGGGGAAAGAGAGGACGGGAGCGGTTTCCCGGCGGAGGGCACACAGGCACTGAGCAGCGGGACATCCGGCGGCTCCAGGACCCAGCGTTGCCGGGCTCGGAGGCGGCCCCGCTCCGCCCGCAGCTACCGGGAGGGCAGGCGAGCCATGCCCGGCCGCGCCGGCTGCAGAGGCCCCGGGTCCAAGGGCTCAGCACGGCCCACGGCAGGCGGGACCCTCGGGACAGAACTGGGGCCGGATCCCGGCTGCTCTCGCCGACCCGGGACAGAAGGGAAGGGAGAGGAGGGGAGGGGAGACGCCGCTGCCCCCTTACCTGAGGAGGGCTGTGCCGCCGGGAGAGGAAGGAGCGGCAGCCGCGGGCTCCGGCGGGCGGGCCGACCGGAGGCTCCACACCCGCAGGAGACTCCGCGCCCGGCCGCTCCCGCCACTCAGCCACACGAAAGACCCCGCGCCCGGTCCCGCCCGGCCCCTTACGGGCGGCGGCCGCCCCGCGGAGGGAGGGCGGGGGCGGGAGTGGGGCGGAGCTGCCGGCCCTGCGCGCCCGTGGCCGAACGCTGGGCGGCGCTGCAGCCCGCTCGCTTACGGGGTGGGCGCACAGCTTCGGGGTGCGCACAACTGCGGGGCGTGCGTACGCGGCTACGGGCTGTATATACACACCTACAGGCTGTGCATAGACAGCCGCAGGGTAAGCATACACCTACACGGTGCACACACACAGCCGCAGGGTATGTATACACCTACAGGGTGTGCAAACATGGCTGCGGAGTGTGCAAACACAGCCAAAGGGTGTGCGTACACCTGCAGGGTGTGCATATACAGCCATAGGGTGTGCAAACACGGGTACGGGGTGTACACACACAGCCAAAGGGTGTGCATACACCTACACGGTGCACACACACAGCCACAGGGTATGCATACACCTACAGGGTGTGTATACACCTACAGGGTTCACACACACCTACAGGCTCTACACACACCTACAAGATGTCCATAACAGCCTTTCACACCCTTCTCGCCCACTCTTTCCAGAGTACGAGGCACACTTACGCTGTGACATTGTTTTTACCATTATCACGATACAATCTGATAAATTAGCAGGTCTGAGCAGCACCACCAAAGCAGGAGCATGAGGCTGGAAGTGCTGATGGTGACAACTCTCTCCTGGATCAACCTGCATTTTAGCAAGAGCTTCCTCCTCCTGGCACTGCAGACACCACTAATGATCCTCACTGTTCCTAGAGTTAAAAGCACACTGAGTTTCCAATCCCAAAGGTTTGAGCAATATATGCTCATCTGATCATGCACCATGCGACTTTTAACCCTCTCTGTTGCTGACATTAGTGATGTCATATTTTAACGGGGGGAAACATTTCATATCCTATTGGACCTTTTCTTCCTCTTATAAAATAATATTTCTGTTTCCCGGATCACCTGGCTGTGTCTTCAAATTCCTGTTTCCAGATCATTGAAAGACAGGCTTCTANCGGGGGGAAACATTTCATATCCTATTGGACCTTTTCTTCCTCTTATAAAATAATATTTCTGTTTCCCGGATCACCTGGCTGTGTCTTCAAATTCCTGTTTCCAGATCATTGAAAGACAGGCTTCTATCTGATACTCCAGTGAAGGCATAGAATCAAAGAATCACAGAATCATTAAGGTTAGGAAAAACCTCCAAGATCAAGTCCAGCCTTTGACTGAATACCACCATGTCAACTAAACTGTAGTGCTAAGCGACACATCCAGTCGTTTCTTCAACACTTCCAGGAAGGGTGATTCCACCACCTCCCTGGGCAGCCAGTTCTAATGCTTAACCACCCTTTTCATGAAGAAATTCTTCCCAATGTCCAACCTGAACCTCCCCTGGTGGAGCTTGAAGCTATATCCTCTTGTCCTGTCAATAGCTGCCTGGGAGAAGAGACTGACCTCTACCTGGCTACATCTTCCTTTCAGGCAGTTATAGAGGGTGATAAGTCACCCTTGAGCATCATCTTTCCAGGGTAGACATCCACAGCTCCCTCTGCTACTTCTCACAGGACTCATTCTCCAGACTTTTCACCAGCACCATTGCCCTTCTCTGAACGTGCTCCAGTGCCTCAACATCTTAATTGTAGTGAGGGGCTAAGAACTGGACACAGCACTCAAGGTCTGGCCTCACCATTGCCCAGTACAGGACAATCACTGCCCTGGTCCTGCTGGCCACACTACTGCCAGTACAAGCTAGAATGCCATTTGCCCTCTTGGCCACTTCTATATTTGCCCACCCGGCCACACACTGTCTCATGTTCAGCTGGCTGTCAACCATCACCCCCTGCTCCTTTTCCACTGGGCCGTTTTCCAGCCACTCTGCTCCAGTCAGTTATCAGTCTCATCAGTACAAGGAGCTGTCTTCCCTATCTGAACCAGACATGCACCTCCTAATGTCTCCAATAATTTCATTTGTCCATCAGAGCTCATGATGGTCTTGAATGATTTTTGCCTCTTGCCTCCATTTTTTCTTTCTGTCTCTCTTTGCCAGAGAATGACTCACCTTCAGTTTATGGTGTCAATTGTGATAGTCCCCAGATGTACGAATTGCATTTGCTCTGTGGAACTGCCGTAAAACCTCAGGGTTAGGGATGTTCATATGATGCCCAGCTGTTATTCTCTGCTGACGGTGCTCCCCCAATTTTTTGCCCTCATCAGGTTAGTCAGTACCTTCCCCTCCTCCCCACAAAAAATTGACAACAGACTGTATTACAGCCCCAAAACAGCACTCCTGCCTGAACTTGTGAAAACATTTCCAAAGCACTGCAGCTGAGTTACAGCCACTAAGGGTCAGCAGAGTTTGTGTTTTCCTGCAGTTTTGTGGTTTCTGGTCACCTGTCTGATGCTGGCGCAGGCACCAGGCCCTATAGATAGCTGCGTAACAGCAACAGTATGCCAGCTGCAAAAAGGGAAGAGGTACAACAAGGTACAGATTTTACATCAGGTTACTCTGAAAAGGACACCTTTATCACTAGTTACATGGTGACATTCAAAAACCCTGTAGGGACCAGGTGATCAGTTAACCTTCCACAAGGGTCATTGCCAAGCCCAGTGAGCAGGAACACTGACAAACTTGACGACAGCCCCAGCTGGAATATCTCACTGTCTGGAATTCTATATTAGATGATAATTTTTTCCCCCACCCTTATTCAAGTGATTTTATATAATACCACATGACGAGTCTCAGTGAATGAGTTTCCAAGAGTAGCTGTAAACTAAGCTGCTGAAGATCACTAGCACAAACACCCACACATTGACACGACCCTCATGATTTTAGATGGCATGAATGAAAAGCAAGTTCTACTACTCCTATAGGCAGCAGTGGAATCTGGGAGCAAAAACTCTAGAAAAAATGGCAGCAGAAAGTCCTACTTGTCATTTGATCAGTAAGGAGGTAACAGGTATTATGTGTCTCTTGCCCTGTGTCTCAGCAGCTACACAGGCCTGGCAGCCTCTTCAAAGCATCTGCCCTTTGAGAAGAAAGCAGTGTTGCTCTGTGTACACGTGGGAGGTTTCTCTGAGGCCAAAATTAGCAATCAGCCTTGGGCAGAATGATGATTTGTGACAGTAGAGATGTTTTCTTGGTACAAAATAGGAGCATCACTTCTGTTTGAAGGTTTGCACCATGCTTACTCATTTCCAGAATGGCTACAGAGTGTCCTCCCCCCGCCTCCATGAACAGAGGGTCAGACATCTTGCAGATTGGGTCAGGCATCACTAGCAGAGAGTCTGTCCTTAATAGATGTTCGTGTCCTCTTTTTTAACTTCTATCACTTCTGAAGCTGGCATAGCACCTGATTTGCAAGTGTTTGGTTTTGACTGTAGAGTTCAAATGCCATTTGGTCAAAGTCTCCATTTCTTACATGATCGGCTGAGATGTGGTTATCAGGAACTTAAGCAAAAAAACCCAGAATGAAAGAGGACAGAGGTAACAGGAGGCCTTTTAAAGAGGCCCTTATTATTGCTGTTCTGTGCAAGGTAAGCTTTTACAAAACTCTTTATTACATAACCACACAATGGGTAAGGTTGGAAGAGACCACAGTGGGTCATCTGGTCCAACCTTCCTGCTCGAGCAGAGTCATCCCAGAGCACATTACACAGGATTGCATGCAGAGAGCTCTTGAATATCTCCAAGTGAGGGAGACTCCACAACCTCTCTGGGCAATATGTTCCAGTGCTTTGTCATCCACACAGTAAAGAAATTCTTCCTCGTATTCAAGTGGAACTTCCTGTGCATCAGTTTCTGCACATTGTCATTGTCCTATTGCCTGGCACCACTGAGGAAAGCCTGGTCCATCTTCTTGACACCCCCACTTCAGACAGAGACATTGATGAGGTCCCCTCTCAGTTGTCTCAAGACTAACAGGCCCAGCTCCCTCAGCCTTTCTCCATAAGAGATGCTCCTGTCCCTTAATCATCTTCGTTGCCCTCCTCTAGACCCACTTCAGTAGCTCCATGTCTCCCTTGTACTGAGGCACCAAGAACTGGACGCAGCACTCCAGAAGAGTCTTCACCAGGGCTGAGTAGTGAGTAGTTATTTCTAGGGCCTCATCATGGCCATGGGAAAAAGGCAAAGCGGGGATCATAAAAGGCAATGAAGTGGGCAAACGAGGCATTTTGCACCTAGAAAAATAAAGCAAAGATCATGTTTTTAAGGAAACCATTTTTTTCGATTGTTTTTTGTTTCACATAGGGTTAAGAAACCAAAATGATTATATATATTAACCCAGCAGTGGATTCCTCAACAAGGCTAAAGCACAGGGCTTCTCACTGGTTTTGTTTTTAATATAAAGTCTGCATGGGGGATTACATGCCCCAAAGCTTTCCCTCCCTGGCTGAGATCTCACAGCACTGACTCAAGACTCTTGTTTTCATTCACCCTCTGGAAATCATGCAGTAATGCCCCCTGCATGCAACATCTGACTAATGGGACAAAATCAGCACTCACAAAGAGTTTGAAGGTTAGAAGTTCAGCAGCAGATAGAAGGCTAAACTATGTATATTCTGGAGAAATCACCAGTATGACAAAAAACCTCCACATAGCAAGACAGCAGTATTAAAATTGGAAGACTGAAATACATGAAAGGTATGGTATGCACAAAGAGAGCCAATTATGTCTTCCAATAGCCAAGTTAAATATGACACAAATAAGGTTAACATGAACCCTCTGTCTGGAGATCTCAAGCATGAAGTTATGAACTCTAGGGAAAAAATGTGCAAGTTTACCCTTTTTGTCTTGTTTGGCTTGGCTTAATGAAAAGCGGACATTACACTAAATTGTCAGCATTACAGAGTCCCATCTTTACAGGTTCCTCTCTCCTCTGACTCCCAGCCCTGAAATGGGCTTGTTGTGAAGTGCCAAACAATTTTTTCTCATCACCTGTAGATATATTTATGTAGATACTGTTTATGTACAGGGCTTTGCAATTCACAAACTTACTAATTTTTCCAGACTTAATGAACCATTTCCAAATTGGAGATCTTGGCTCATAATTTGAGGCTGGAAAATTACATCCACTCTTTTGATTGGGGACACATAAAATTGCTTTTGACTGTGCAAAGGATATATGATCACAAAAAAAGCAATTGAAAAAACAAACAAAATTTGCACATACAGTGACTACAACCAAATGGATTGAGACAGATCAAAGTGAAGTTAAAAAGAGGGAAAATTCCCAAATTTATACTGAGTGGAATCCTGAAATCAGGGCACAAAGACAAAAAGAAATATCAGGAGAAGAAATCAAAGATTTCAAAAGCTTAAAAAAAAAAATTCAGCACCAAAGTGAAAACAATAAAAAAGGAATATGGATGATGTGAACTGAAGGGAAGTGAACCAAAGATTCCCATATTGATCCTCATTGAATTCGCAAGATTTCATTTCCTTTCATGAAATGAACACTTTCATTTCATGAAAGGAAATTAAATCTTAAAATCAGAAAAGAAATGCAACAATCACTCTGGAGAGAAGATACGATCAAATAAAATGCAATTGAAAAAGAAAATATTTTGCAAATGGAGTAACTACAACCAAGTGGATTGGGATGGATCGGGGTGAAGTTAAAAGGACTGCAACTTCCCAAAATGATACTCAGTGAGATCTTGAAACCAGGGCACCAAGTCCAATGGAAAGATAGGAAAAAATTCCTGAAGATTGGAAATGGTTAAAAAAAAAAATTCTGCATCAAAGTGAAAACAATCAAAAGGCAATGGGATGACATGAAGTGCCGGCAAGTAGACCAAAACTTCCCAAATTGATCCTCATTGAATTAACAAGATTTACTTTGCTTTCATAAACTGAAAGCATTCTTTTCATGAAAGGAAAGGAAATATTGGTATCAGAAAAGAAAGCACAACAATCACTCTGGAGAGGCAATACAATCAAATAAAATGCAATTGAAAAAAGAAAGAAAATTTACAAATGGAGTGACTGCAACCAAGCGGATTGGGATGGACCGAAGTGAAGCTAAAAGGACTAACACTTTCCAAAATTATACTCAGAGAAATCTTGAAATCAGGGAACCAAGTCGAATGAAATAACAGGAGAAAAATATGAAGATTTGAAATGGTTAAAAAAAACCCCCGTTACCGAAGGGAAACAAAAACAAAATGGGAAACAATTGGCAGCCATTGCGAGTGGCTT